>CCAG010001883.1:0-167871 GCA_001077435.1 Glossina morsitans morsitans
TCCACAATTGCAGATTGGGGACGAAAACTTCTTTAAGATCCATTGGTGAGTTGTAATTATATGGCCAAGACGAATGCTCAAAAATGTTTGGATGTTGATTTTCTCAAGAAGACTAGTGCTGATGATGGCATTGTAGATTTACTTCTCTTTAGTTTTTCTTGCAATGTATCTTTGAAGATCCAACTTTTCCATGACATCGTGCATAATTAAAGGTGCAAAAGTAGCATGCTTCGCCGGTCGATGATCTTGCTCATTTCCCAATAAACCGATAACACTTGATACCCAAAGCATTTCAGGTTTATTGCCGGATGTTGTAATGATATTCTTTAATTTGTTGATGGTGCTCCATCTCAAAGACGAAAGATAGCTTTTAATTCAGATAAACTAGCAGTAACAATGTCTTTATGGGAAAAGCTCGCAGCGTGAAGGATAGCTCTGGCTTCGGCTGTGAAAGTTGAAATAGTTTCGTGAAATGTGTGATTGAGAAGAACCTGCCCTGAAGCATCTACCACGGCACAAGCAGGTGGCAGACCAGAAGATTTTGAGCCATCTGTGTATAAAGTATTCCAACAGTTATACTAGAGTACTTGGGTGTTTTCAGCTATTAGATTCCTGAAGACGTAATTTGGAGTATCTTCTCTCTTCTGCATAGACAGCGAGATGTCAGAAGAGCAGTCTTTCAAAATCCATGGTGGTTTAACACCAAAATAGCGGAAAATTTTTAAGGGAATGTGCAATTCCTTTGCGACGTACAAACAATAGTCAATTGCTGATGGTGACTTTCGAATTTTCTTCGCAATAATAATCTTTCTCACGTCCTCACCGAGAATAGATTTGTTTAAATTAAGAAGCTTGGGGAATATTTTAGCTTTTAGCTTAAACAAAGTCTATTTTCTAAAGGTGGGAGATCAGTTTCAATTATAATATTATTTACGGGCGTCGTCCGAAAAGCATAACAACTTGCTCTGAGGGCTTGGTAATAGACCGATTTAAGGATGTTGGTATTAGATTTGCAGCTATTGCCATAAATTATCAAAGCATAGTCAATCTTGCTTAAAACAAGCATTTTGGTAAGATAAGCAATAGTGTTAATGTGCGCATGGCTTTTCCAAGTAACGTACTGCATGAAATTCATCCTTGTTAAAATAGAATTTTTTAACCGAAGACAGTGTGTTTTCCACGATATTTAATTTGAATGAAACTTATTGAAAAATTCATTCAACCAATTGACAAAGACGCACAGTATGTTTGTACCATGTATCGGTATTATATACCACTTATTCGTATCTCTCATTCTTATACCCATCACCGAAGCATAATGGCTATATTCTTTTTGTCCAATTGTTTACAACGCCCAGAAGGAAAGTTCGGAGATCCTACAACGTATATACCTTCTTTTTCAATAGCAAATTCTGGAAAATTCATTAAATATATACGTCCGTCCGTTTGTGGAATCTTTGTTGCAAACATATTGCTGGCTGCAAAAATGAAGCTATTGACTTCAAATTTTTGCAGAGATATCGGAAGTTCTTGCACGCAGGTTAATATTGTAAACGGATCATATCGGTGAAAGACGCGCTTACAGTACCACGAAAACTGGTTTTATGGCAAATAAATGTGCAAAAATTTGAACGTTCATTCTATGGTTGTCCTTATAGTGATTGTACAAAAGTGGAATAATATGGCCACGCCTACTCAATATTATAGTGTATCAAAATTTAAATTTTTTTCAGTATCTTTATAACGCGCAGAAACGAGCTTCCAAAAGTACATAAATTGTTGGCCAATTTCAATATTTGAATGCATCTAAACATGTCCGCCTGTTCGTCTGTCCATCTGTCTGTTTGCGCAACTTTGTAGTATCGGTAGCAAAATGAAGATATCGCCTAGAAAATTGCAAAAGAATTTGAAAGTGAACTAATATTTTCACAGTACATGGCTAGAAAGCCCATGCACGTATAGTACATTATTGCTTTTCAATTGAAGCCCCTGGCTTTGACGAGGCAAGCACTAGCAAAATAACAAAGAACAACTCTTTTTGATTATCCAATTATTAGAATGCTATTCCGGAACTTTGAAAGTTTCTGTATGGATTTGTCCACCTGGAGTTGGGGGAAATCGAGAAGTAACATTCCTCTATACATACATATACATACATAGAATTTTCTCAGATTATTCTGACGTTGTGACCAACCACCACGCAAGAGAATACCAGGGGTTTTGCTTTTTATATCATATTTGATATATCGAAGCAGTGTAATCGCAGTAATACTCGCCAATCTAAAAAACGAAACGCAAGTTACTCACTTACGGAAAACATAAAGCAGAAAGTGACTTGTAACTTGAAACGACTCTGTCACGTCGCTTAGAATACAGGTAAACTTGTTTTGCGTGTAAAACTGTTATTTACAAAAAACTGGTAAATACTGAAAATAAAAACTCCCCTTATCTTTTGAACACGGCTTTGTTTAAACTTGTACTTAATTCAGTTTTTATGAGATGATTTCTGTACGGTTCTAATATAAGACAAGCGACTTAAATTTATTCGACGAAATTAAGCGCACTTTTGTATCTGTTCATATGTGAGTACTGTAAGTAGTGTAATGACTTACGATTACTTGGTTACAAAAACTATCTGTTCGAAACTATTCGTTCTATATTATGCCATAACAGTTTCTACATAATCTTAATATCAACTTATGTTAATAATCTCCACAACTCGTGAAAGATTATGGTAGTGTGGATAAGTGAATGGAACAAAACAGTAGACATTGAAAGCGTTACGCAATGAAAATACAGAAAACGAGAAAATGCTTCATACCTTTACTTCGCATTATTCCCACAACGACGTCTTTCGATAAAGAACATTCGGAAAAGAAAAGTAAGGTCACTTAAAGCCTCAAACACTTATAGCCCGCATACGTTGTATTAAAAGTTTTAGTTGTATGTTTTTCGAAGCCCTGCGTGAAGTCCGCCGTCCAACTAGATGACCGTATGAGTGATATAGTTAACTTTGAATTTGTTTTAAATGTGGTTGACCAATAGGTTTGTAAGCAAAATGTTTTTCTGCCTTCTTATCAATTACTACGGCGACAAATAGCGAGAGAGAAAGAGACAGAAATCCTTGCTAATCCCTCTATTTCGGTAACCTAGGGTAATTTTAACATCTCCCACTTCTTCTAAGTTGCCGCTCTTCTATCTTGGAATGGTTGGTATTGTTATTGAAAATTATTTAACACAAGCCCATATTACAATCTGTAAATATATTGTTATAAATATTCCAAGAAATTGTTTATGGTTCATATGCATGAGTACATAATCATGGCAAATAGCTCGAGGCTACAAATTATAAGTTCTTAAAATGTAAAGGAAGTTATTTGTAAAAAGAAAAGAACATGAAAATTCTGTGACCTCCTCTCTCTCACCAGCAACTTTTTTCAGTAGCTAGAGGAACGCAAATTTAACATTATAGTCATAATAATAAAATAACCTAAGGCTATGATTAAACTGAATTTTTCATTTTTAATTTGGGAGGAAATTCTCTAAGCGACGAAATAAAATATAAAATTAAATAAAATTTCATGTCTTCATGAGAGCAACTGCTTTCTAATATGACTGCTTAGTTACTGATTTATTTTATTTATTTTTGAATCCTTAAAGCTTGTTAGAGAACAATTTAAACTAAATTAGAGTAAAAAATATTTTTTCCTTAATAGCAATGAATGGCAAAGAGCAGAAATAGCAAACATTTGTAGTTGCGTCTTCTTCTTCTTTCTACAACACTGTTACAAAATGCTGTTTTTGTACTTCTTGACAAGGTTCGTATTACTAGACCGTGAGCAGCGTTGATTTTATTTATAATTTTTAGAAGCAGTATTTGCAAAGTATTCACAATCTACTTATTTTTACAACATTCTTGACTTAAATTGTCCTTTCGACTAACTTTCACTCTCTCTGCTTATATTCGCTCTTATACGCATCGAGACATTTTGAATCCGTTAGTCCAACTTCTGCCAATCTTCTGCCAATCGTTGTCGTCAGCCGTCAACTGCATGATATGCAATGAACGTGTATGTGGCTTTTCCCTTTCCTGAAAAATGACATTCTCGTAAAAATGCATAACATAAAGTTTTTAATTTTGTGTTGTCAGCGGCCGATGGCACAATGGGTTAATTAGATAAACGGCAATCGGCACCTCCCCAGCACTGGGAAAATAACTATAAAAGGAACTCCTATCACCTCGAAGGCGCCAAATGTGAAAAACATATAAGTGAGTGTGGACGACTATCTAGCACCTCATTGGTTAAGTCTTCACGAAACACCTTGGTAACCATAGCCACCTCGATAATCCTCGAATGGTCGTATCCAGCACTCAGGAAACATAGCATTCTCCCAGTAATCTGATGCTGAGTGAATCATACTTAATTGCAGTAATCTTTCCTTGGACAATCTGACCACAGTGGACACCTAAGAATTACATATGCTCGATCAATAAGGGCCTATATAGCCCGAGTCGTTATCAGACTATACGCGGATCACGCCACGCTTGCTATTTGGTCTTTTTGTACGTTCCAGTAGGCCACCCACCAAATTATCCCTTGTTAAGGAAAAGTCCTTTAGAAGGCGGCATCAAAACAGTACACCCCTGTGTGTGCTCCAGCCCACTTTGCCGTACCGTCAGAACTGAGTAGTTTGATGGCCTTCGTAGGAGAGACTTACATAGAGGAAGAAAATTTACCTGTTTGTTATAGAAGGAACTTCTTCACTCTTCTTGCGCTTCTGAGAGAAAAACGTGTCGTAAGGTTCTGGGTTGTAAACCTCAAGTCTTTCTTTGTCGATAACTATTCAGTTCTTGTATTTAAGAACTATGAGTGCACAATGAGAAACTTGAAAAGGTACGGGTTTCGGTACGTGTACGGCATCCGGAGAGGACCACCTGACCATTAAGACGGTGGGCATCCAAGGTACTCGCCAAGGGGAATGTAGCTCTCTTAATCGCTGTTCAAGCGTTCGCAAATAAGTTAACCAATGATCAAATGGAAGAACAAGTTAGATAGGCGTTACTCAACAATTTTACATTAATGTATAATGTAATAATGAGTTATAACCTAGGGAGCGCAAGTGCATAGGCAGACAAACTGGAAGTTAAGGTCAGCATGCTGCCGATGAGGCTTACAAAGGTGAAATCCAAACGATGAGTTCCATACAAACGATGACTGGCGCCATTCAAAACAATTCCGAATCTGGGTTGGCTCATAGCAAAGCTGAAGTACCAGATGTGAACGGGTCAAACCTTCCGCTGCACCTATAATTACGTAGTGTGCCGGTGTTTAAGATCACCACAATCACTGTGATATATATCGAAGACCTGCACTTAGTAATAAGGATCTATGGCGAAGTCAGAGTTAGGCATGCTGACCCTCGTGGTTCCCATATTTTAGATTGCAATGGGTTGGGTATTTGGTTTGTCGCCATTGCGTAACGTGTCTACTACTTCTCAGGCCTCCTCTGTAACGCGCAGAGCTGTGTCACTTCATCAGCCATAGCCTTTATAGTAGTTAATTGCTTAGTAGAAAAGTAGTGGAGTTCTTATCGCTGGTAGGGTAGACGAACAGTGGGATAAATGACTAGGATCAATTGAAAAGTCTGACGTATATTTCTAGTTGTTACGAATGCTGAGACCTCTGAAATAGCGAACGTGGTATTTACACTGCGCGTATTTTAGGTGGTTTTAGGACATTGGTGTAATCTCAACTAAAATGAAGCAAAGAAGAAAAAATCAAGATTTCATCGCACAATGACATGAAATGCAATCAATAAAAAAATTGTTACTTTAGCGAATTGTGCTCAAATTCGTTTGTTAACCTCTGTGTTTTTGTGATAAAGGAATTGTCTATAGTGCAACGTTACTCTGTGTTTGCTGTGTTCGCAAACAAAAGAAAAAAAAAAGAGGGGAATCGAAGCGCCCCTATTTAACAATGGACTAGAAATTTATTGGTTGTATAAAAAAGCTACACATAACATTGCGAACAAAGGTAAAAGTTGGTTCTTTAATCGGTCATTAATTTTTTTTTTTCAATATTTTAACTATGTCCATGGGTCGAAATTATTCACTTAGCGGTTTGAATGCAATGATTTGAGGAAATCGATGAATCCATTCTTAGTACAGAAGCCGTATCAGAGTTTTCGAATTTTCCTTACTCAGGCCTAAATCTGAAACTCATTTTTAATCGAAACTTTTTATAGGAACTGTTGGTGTATCGGTACGAACACGATGTGTTAAGTAGATCACTAAATCGTGGTGCTACTATTTCCAAATAAGAGTTGCTCTTAATTTGTATAAAGCTTAAATTTTACTTTCTCTCTAAATAAAAACAATCCTTAGCCTTTTCTTCCCTTGGATCTCTTTTTCCGAATATTCACCTCTCTACGGGTTTCTTGACACACTGAGTAATAGATTGACATTAGAGGTGTTGATGTCACACTGCTTGCAGTCAATCAGTGAAAGTTCATTTCATGTTAGACTGTCACGCATTCCGCACTTTCCCCACGCAGTGGGCGGTAAGCTGTAAATAGAGCACACACAAACGTTATCCTTACAGCTTTTCATATAAATATGATATTTACCTATCATGTTTATAAATCAGAAAGGAAAGGAGAAAGAAAATCCTCGATTTTTCTATGTATTGGTATTACAAAATCTTGCAACATATCGTTATACTGCAGGCAACAACAGCGAAAAAGAAAAACAAAAAGATACCATATATATATAAATGCGCTTGTGACTAATAGAGGTTAAATAAATACATCGTTCGTTTTTTTATTTGTGTTTCTTTTCCTTTCTTGATAAAAAAAAAAATAAAAAAATAGGAATAAAAAGATAAATGTTTTTAAGCTGGAAGCCAAAGTTTTGTGGTGTTAGAATCTATTTGCAAAAATCTGTTTGCAATGGCCTCTCGCTTACTCTTCTGTGCTATTTCCAAGCTCAAATATATTTATGTATATATATATGCATATGGTAGTTCCCACCATCATCAATTGTGTGCTGCTGCTGTTACTGCTGCTTTCTGCTAATGCCATTGAGTCGAATTGCGTTGAACTTGAGCAAGCTATTGTGTGCGTGCTGTTTGAAAGGAAGGGTAAGAAAGAAGAAAGCAAACTAATGACTCGAGTGCTTGTTGACTTGTTCCATCTAATTTACTTCGCAGCATTCGTAGTTCCAAGTTTATACTGATTGTAGAGTAATGGTACTAGTTATAGTAGAAATCAGGCACTGGTAACATCACAGTCACATTAGTAGTCAACATCTTTTATTATATATATTTTTATATGATTTTTTATTTGATTTTTTTGTAGTAGTAGTAGTAGTAGTAGTAGTAGTAACTATAGTTAGAATAGTGTTTACTGCTATCAATGATAGTTAAAATTTGCGAGAGATTTCTTTCAAGTCTTTGTGCGTTTTGTGTTGTTAGCCCTTAGTAAATATATATAAAGGGGTTAAGAACATAAATCAACAAAATCTCAAAATGTAATTGAGTGCAGAAGACATACTCATCCACGCTTGCGAACGCCCATGCGTACATATTTAAATTATACGTATATATATTTTAATATTTCATATATGCATCATTTAATTTGTAGGGAAAGATTCTTCCCTTCTTTTTTTTTTGTTTGGGACAGCAACAGCAGCCACAAGTGTATATGACTCGTTGAAAGTTAGTAAGGTTCATTAAATACACTTTATAAGTTGAGAACTCTTTTTAAAGAATACAACTTGCAGATTAAAATAAGGAGCGACCCGCATTAAGTTCAAGAATTTCATGATTAATTACTCACCTTAGTAGTAGAGTATCACATTTGATAAGAGAGCTGTCACAACGTAAATGAGTTTGTGGTAGATATTCTTGTCTTGTTAAATTTTAAACGTTTGTATAAAAATTCCTTGCGAAATTGTTGTCGGATATTGAAAAATTTATACTAATGAACAGTTTGCAATACACAAGATCATCACGTCATGACAAGGGTTTTGTTATATCTGGCAATGCCTTTAAAGGATTGAGAATTTTGGCCACCATAATGCATGATTAGACCGTCTTACACAAAACTTGTATTGTAATTACCTGTGTTTAAGTTAATGTGTAAGTAAAGTGTAAGTAAAGTGTACAAAAACCATACAACTCTAATACACTGCGCCTTTAGCTTGGACTTTTCTTAACATTTTCTAGTAGCTCTTTCTTTCTGCTTGAAAATCGATTTTATGAAAATGTTATTGACATTAAAATCTTGTCTTAGAAATTTCTTACATTCTTACATTCATACATTTCGTCCTTGACGCAACCTCAGCAAGTATCCAAAAAAGAACGGCAACATATGGTCGAACTCATTTCTCATTTATATTTTAGTTTGATGTAAAACCCAAGATTTTCTATTTCAGTTTGGTATAAAGCCCAAGACTTTTTCTTTTATATCCCAACAGGTGGTTGAATTCATTTCTCATTTATATTTTGGTTTGATGTAGAACCCAAGATTTTCTATTTCAGTTTGACTTAAGACCCAGGATTTTTTCTTTTATATTCCAACAATTAGCATTTTCTTGGGAGAACGTTCTTTTTCCAATTATCTTTTCTTCATGCTTATGTTCTTTTGCAGGAGTATAAATTGGTTCTGATATGCTTACATACGTTGTGTACCTACAAGCATACATAAATATAAATACTTTTTCGTATAATTGTGAGTTTTTTCACACGACAGCTTCACCTGTAACAATATGAATGCGAATGTTTATTCGTTGGGTTGGTTGTTCATATGAAATGCTTCAAAAATGAAAGCAAAATATTGTATAAAGCATACAAACAATAACAAAAACTTAGCTAGTTAGTGTGTAATCCTATAAAGCACTTATTGGTTACATTTCCTTACATATTTAGTTAGTGTTGTCCGTGCAATCCATAGGCTCTTAAGTTTAGGATTCTTGCAAAATTCGGCATCTCTGCTTTGGTGCGGAAAGCAATGCAATGCCTAGCATTACAAAGTGTTCGCCAAAAGCTTGTTGCCAAGTGATAGCCAAAGGAATTAAAACCCGTGTGGAACTCGGTGACCAAACATAAGTGGCTCCTTCTTATTTCCGGTAGCTTGTGAGCTGCACCGAGATATTTTATAAATTTTTCGCTTGCTGCGCACTCGCTTGTATGGCAATCCCTTCTTGTCTGTGTCCATTGCGATTTTAGCCTACTAGCATGGCTTCCTTGTGCGCCGCAGAAACATTACCAATCTGTCATGGTTCCTTCGGGCCCCTCAATTAGGTAGAGAGTCAGCCCTTTCGTTGCCTTCAACACACGAATGGCCGCGTATTCATATTAAGTGCATGTCTTTTTTTCTTTTGATAACTTGGGAAATGCCACTTATCTGCGTAACGAGGTAAGGGCTAGAAAGAAGTGAGGGAAGAGAAACAAAGAAAGAACTAGGTAGGCGGTAGCCTAGTGAATGTGCTCAATCGATAAATGTTATGCCTTTATTGACTGACGCACTCACTATAGCTACGAGCAAAGGAAATTCTACCGCACTTGAGATTTACACCCGCTAACACTAACTTGATAATCGCGGTTCTTACCTATTGAGCTACTCATGCGGCATAGGCATTTTTGGAGATTACTTGATCATTGAACTGAACATTGACATTAAGTTGGCTTCGTCCCGAAATGTATGGCGACGATAATCACGTTTTTCTAACGCAGTGCGTTGAGAGAGGGAGAACTGTGTGGTTCACATTGACTGAATATTTGGTTCATATTACCTTATTTATCATTTATAAAAAAGTTATAATTTAATAGTCAGGAAAAGCCGACAATTACATGCCCTACACTATTTTGTTTAATATAATTCCCTACTTTCGTCATAAGTTATCAACAACTACACTTTATTGCTACATTAAAGCCATAAAGATTTACCTTGAATCCGCGAAGGCCATTCAACCCGAGCCCAGCTGTTATTGTCATTTCAGGGCCTTTAAGGTGCCTTGGCTGTTGGAGTGAATGCGGATGAGCTATATCCTGCAATTCCTTACATAAATTCATTGTTTTTTTAAAGCACAAAATTTTCAAACCAAAAAAAAAATTTTTTAAATTTAAAAGAAAAATTTAAATCTAACTAGAGTCTAATTTTTTATGTCGAGACGCGAAATTTTTTGTTTTGGGAAAATTCTTATCTGCAAATATCTACTCTCAAGGAAAATTACAGTTTGAAATCTGATTTGCTTGTTAAGTTCTTTCCGCTGAAGAGTGTTTTTCTTTTTTCTATTTATTCTAAAATCCATTATATTAATAAGTAACGTTGGCTTTCACTTGTTATCATCATCATTAGTTCTCATAATTTCTCACGCCCAGTGATTCTAAACGTTGCCAGGATACCACACTCATGCATTCAATAAACTCTTCCTTTCAAGTGTTTTTTATACGTAAGTCTTCCTTGTGTTTATGCTTAACCCGTTAAAAGTAATGAAAGTAAAAATTGAAAGAAATTAAAAAATAAATAAAAAATTTTTTTTTCATTACAATATTTGTTAACCTTTTCATAAAAGTTTTATTCGATAAACGGGTAAAAACAAAAGTTGTTCTCTTTTAAACAGTTTTTAATATATTTAATGGCTTTTATTGGGATTTGCTCAGCTCTATTTAGCTTCTCAGAATGCAATCCTCTTTGTAATTACGGCCAACAGCCGAAGATGTATAAATTTTGGCATTCTGCTTGTAACCGTGGAAGTACGCAACAAAGTTGATAGCCATTATTTAAAACTTTAACGTGTATAAGGTGTATAAGGTGTATATAAATATATATCTCTTTATCATGATCCGTCCATCTATCCATGTCGGATTCCCCCATCAAATTTTATCACTATGAATCAATATTTGCCATAATGATGTATTTTAACGTACTCTGCTTATCACAAGTGTGCTCGTCACCGTTAAATTTTTACGGCATAATTTAAACGCACATTTTCCCAAGAGGTCGACACGGTTAAGTGGTTAAGTCGGCTAGCTACATAGTTTATGTATTTTATTATATTCTTGTCATTGAAATTTTCGAAGCATGGATATCGTTCGCGGCATATAGAACACTTACGTAGGCTCACGCAAACTCACTTTTATTTACGCCGCGTTTCTGTGTGTCATTTCTTCAATTTTCCTCTTCAACATTGAATATAGCGTAAAGCACTCAAAACAAGCAGTCAGCAAATGCAGAAAACGTGTGCTCAAGTAAAAAAGTATATATCGAAGTTAATAAGATCCAGCTTATCACATCAAGTATACGAACAAGCCTGTATCTTTCTCCAAAGAGATACACATTAAGTTGGATCGCTTCTAATACACAAACGCACACGAAAATAACTTATAAAGCTTTGAGATGATGCTTATTCCTTTATCTGATTATTTACGTCCTAATATTCATGGAACCTTTAAGTTTAGAAATGCGTCTACCCATACAAGCTAAGCATTTCTTTTGTTTTTTTTTTCGAAGAATCGTGTCTATATATAGAATAGGTCTTTGAACTATATTTTTTGTACATTTAATTTTGTCCAAAATATGAGTAGCTACTATTTTAAAAATACGCGTTTATCACAGATGTTCAAGCAAGCTATCCCTGGCAATTAGCTTCAAAATGTTACCCGTTTCTCTTAAAATATCAAAACACAACAAGTTGGCCACGGTCCACTACTTAATACCCTATGCCTCATTACAATTATCCATTGTTTGTAAATTCGTTATATGGAAAGTGATCGAAAAGCTGGTCCAAGCAGAATCATTATTGAAGCGTTGCTCGTCTTTGGGCCAAAAAACATCAGTGCGCCAATATTCATCAAAGTACCTCAAAAATTATGGCCTATAGCTTGAACACAATAGCACGAGATGGACAGATGGACAGAAAAGCTTAGATCGATTCAGAAAGTGAATCAGAATGGGTAGGTACAATGAAAGATGGATCTACCTCAGGTCCTTCTCGATGCTGCATACATTCGCACTAACTTAAGATATTCTTTTTCTGCAAGTGGTGTAGGGTATAATAAAACCAATATTGCATCGAGTTTCCAGTATGCAAAGATCGAAACCAAACCAACTGATACTTGTGTTAGAGTAAAACTTCATTTCAAAGTTTATTGAATAGAAAGAGATGGAAAACTCACACTATAGCTCTCTTAACATGCTTGGTCAATCCTGGAGCAGATTAACTGCACAGCTAAAAATATAAATTTCATAATTTAGGGGGGAAAAAAAAACGGACTTTTTTTTGCAATAACTTACCAACTACGATATGCAGCCTCAGGCAAAGAAGAATTTTTCAAAATAGCATATCCTGTCGGCGTCGCATTTCTGTGGTTGTCCGATTTGCGTTTTGTCAAACGTGAAGATGTCGAGTTACTTTAGAACACGAAACGAGTCACAAACTCAAAAGTTTAAAAGTTTCTTCTACTCCTTCCGAATAATTGAAAGATATTTTTATTCGCGACTAGGGCTTTATCAGAGAAGACGCGAATAAATGCGAACCATACACAAGTCTCGAAGACCTTACTGCATATATATATTGTTACGGAAATCCCAAATCCAAATAATAAATTCCCTAAATTGGGGAAACCCAAGTGCATCGAAAGCGGGTTAACGGATTAAAAATGAAGCCACGAACTTAGGTAATAGTAATGTACCTGTAAAAATGTATATAAATGGACTATTTGCGGAAGTCAGAGTCAGTGGGACAAGAATTTTTGAGTCCAAAAACAATATTAGAGTTGAGAAGTCGAGAGCATTGCCAAAGTAAAATGTAAATAATCCTACCCTCGAAGAAATGGAATGTAAATAAAAGAGTCTTGAAGTGAAAACGTGCAAGTGTATTTCTCTTAAAAAGAATATCACGATCTAGTGACACGAACCGTATCCAAGAAGAGCGAATTTCTTAACAATATTCTGGGCCAGCTTGGAATGCGATATCGATGTAGCTACGACTATGCGTCTGTTGAATGTCTGGTAGTCAAGCTTCAAAAAGAACAAACTTGGTTCTTATTACTCAGATTAGTTTAGAAGGTCAGAAAAACAAAACCAAAGCATTCGAGTGCAATTTCCCATCTTAAAAAAGAGGCGGCAATGAAGTTTTTTACAAGAGTGTGAATTAATGTGAGCACAACATACGATATGTGTGATATACGATCGGCGATGTGTATAAAATTCGTTTTCTTGTTCGGTTTAATATCGTGGGCAAATAGTGACGGTTTTATTAACCAATTAGGGCCCTAATCCATATTTATTTATTTACACATCTCCGGCTACAATTACACTTTCAGCAATTTTAACCGACATTCTTAAGGCTAAAGGGCTTAAATTGCATAATCATAGAGAAGATCCCCGAAGCACAGCAAAGTTAATAGTTTTCAGCTTCAAAGTAGGCAAATATTTCCTTGGAATATTTTAAGGTTCAAAGTATTAGCAAAGTGAACTTAAGTCCAAGGGTTAAAACTGTAACGTTATATGTGAAAGAAAGCGATATTGTAGGCCTTAAAGTATTGAAGGCAGACATAAGGCTATGTAACTATGTTATATAGTTACTTACACCACTCCGAGATTCGAACCCGCAATCACCGACATAGCAGTCGTGATTCTATGCCCTGGATTACACGGTATAAAAGTTCTTTTAACCTATTGCCATGTGTTTTCCTCCGGCAGGGAAGTTGCTTGCCGGTATCTCCACGATCTCCTACAACAAATTTCGTTCATTTTGGCGGGACTGAGATGGCATTTAAATTGTACATATCTTTAATACTTGTTTTTTTCTCTAACTGTTTTTGCCTATGGGCTTTAACGTACACCGTGATTTTCGTTAAAGGTTGACATTAGTTTCAGTACACTTGAATTTCATCACAACTTAATTATTTTGTTTTGTTTTTTGTGCGTTTTGCTTAAGTTATCCTTGTGTACGTTAAGTTATTCTCTTTCGAGATCTCTGAGTGCACTAGAAACTCCACGACTCCCGTCTGATTGACTTGACTACCCATGTAAGACAGTAAAGCCAGACTCGTACTAAATTGCTGAACTTGGGTAATAATTTTCCCAAATTTCTCACGCAAAAAGAAGGGCGAAGCGAAAAATTGAAATTCACTAAGATTTTTTTTTTATTATATGACTAATCCTCACGGAATGTTCCCTGTTCGTATAATACAGTGATGGTCGGAAAGAAGTGAGGAAAGAGGGTGAGATAAGGAAATGGCAACAGCCTAATGACAAGTTTGTGTAAAGCCTTGCCGTCCGTCACTTCGGCTTAATCGAAACGTACATTTACTTATCTCTATCTTAGAAGTAATTTAATCTAGCATCTTCGACCCGAACCGGAGGCTATCATCAAAATGGGCAAAAATGAGGGCTGATTTAGAATCCTCCCTTTATGTATTAGAAATTTACTCTAGGAAACAAGAAATTTACTTACTTATTGTTACATACACCAGCAGATTCCTTTTCCTCGAAAGAAAAGAAGAAAATTGTCTTGCTTTGATTACAGTTTGCCTGCCGTTCGACGTTTCAAATGATTTATAACTTTTCCTACCTCCACAACTTTATCTCTATGCACAGTTTCGATTTCTTTCAGTTTATTACTCGACAATTCACTTTGTGTTGATCTTGTTTAATAATTTCTTTTTACAATTTCAATACAATTATTTTCTTTTCTTTACACATTTCATTGGTTTTTCCTGTGATTTTTTTCCTTTGCTTTAGTTTTAGTTGAAATTGTAAGCAATTTATTGTGTATATATAAACGGGTAGACTATAAAGATATGAAATGTTATTGTGATTACTATAGAATTGCTGATGTGTTTTGTAATGCTTCATTTGTCTGCGAATGCAAATCGACAAACAAGAAATCATTTGTAATAAATAAATAAAAAAACTCAACACAAGAGAAGTAAGCTATAGAAGTGTGTACAAGATGAGAGCCAAAAACAGAAAACAACTTTAAGCAGCCAGTCAAACGACCGCATGTAAACAAATAATAGATGAAGAAATGGAAAATGAACAGAAAATAATACGTCTGCATGTCTTAACGCGAATTTTGGATACCCATCACCATAAAAGAAAGGCATACAAAAATTGCGAAATTGTTTATTAATATTTATTTCATTAATCATCAGTGATCTAGTTAGCTGACGGAAACAATTTGCATTGAAGTTTGAATTGATAGTAGCGGTAGACTTGCCGTCTTTCTCCCACTTCTTTTCATAATCTGGTTTCTCCGTTTCGCTTAATTGAAAACGTTTATGTGTCGAAATTTTCAACAATAGGCGGCCGGATGGATTGACTGACATAGATAAATCGAAATCAGATTAATGAGACTTTGCAAATTGATGGATGTACGCAAAGCGAAAGAGCGAATGGATAAATATCATAATCGATACATGCTTACACTACATTTTAATTCAATTTGTTCATGTTTAGTTTTGGGATTGTCGATAGCAATCGTGAAAATATGTTATCGTTTAAATTCTTTTTTCAAAATTTCTACTATAATGGGCCGATCATATGCAAGTCGAAGGGGTCAGTGCCTTTCAGCAAAGAATATATGTTTCTGCTTTCTCTCCCATTAATTTAGCAACTAACAATAAATGCTGACATAGGGGCGGAACAGGGATATAGAAAATTAGAAATTTTTTCCGGTTATACGTACATATGAAAAATGTTTGTGAAAGTAATATATATGTACATACATATATTTATATATAATCATATATATAATTAGATATATAATTAGTCACTGAGGCGATGTCCCCGGAACATGTGAGAGTACGGTGATGGTCAGGAAACAAGAAATAGTTGTAAATAGGTTGTAGCGACACCTTCGTGAGTTGCACATACAATCGGTAAATGTTACGCCTTTATTTATGCATGTTTATTTGTATATGTAGGTCTAACTATACATACATATCTACTTAAAAAAAGAGAACACGTACATACATATATAAATAAATATATATATCTATAATTTTTATATATAAATATATAAATAAAATAAATACAAGTAAATATATTTTTATCTTTATGTATAAATATATCTATATATGTAACCATTGTAAGACATTGCTGTTAGTTCAGCAGGTAATCTTAGGCTTCTAAATATATGCTTAGTGTGGCCATTAGTGGTCAGTTTTTCATGTTACAAAAGGCATGATCAAAAGAGTACACTCACGATACTCTGTTGATGGACATAAAAAATAAACAAGTACACAAATAATAATAAATATACGAATACCTATAGAAAAGCATAGACGGCCTGAACCGGCAAACGGATTGACAGTGTGTTTACCAGCCAACCATTCACTTAAGTTGAATCTGAGTGTCAGAGTTTGAGTTTTGCATAATTGTAAATTCAAGTGGAAATGAATGAATGAAATAAAAGTCATCCATAAAGTCGAGAGAGCGCAAAAAAAAAAGGAAAAAGAAAAAAAATTAATGTTTTTTCTTTCTACCCTAACAATAACAGTATGTCCCACTGAGGTATGGAACTTACACAACAGCCTTCAATTAAGGTGAGCCAAAGGTTTTTTTGCATTTGCTTGCCGCGGCACGAGCTGTACGAATACCAATACATAAACGAATATTCTTATGAAGGAAAACAAACAATGCTGCCTTCATTATAAGCAAGCATCGTTGCGGTAGATAGGGAGCACAGGCGTAAAAGTTATGTCATTTTTATGTTCGGTTTACTACTGATGGCAGTTGTTTTGTGCGCTATTGCTGTGTTGATCCTTTAGGTTTTTATTTACACCTTTATTTATTTTACATTTTCATCTTTTATGCAGTTACGTGCGTCTTCCGTTACAGTAGTATTGCCGTTAGTTATAAACGTACGCGTGTATATGTCTCTGTGTTCAGTTATATTCCTGGCTTTTTTTCACTCTTTATTTATTTATTCTTTTTTTTTTGTTTTCTTTCAATTTCTTTTTATTCGTATTTGCTTGCTTGGCTCAACTTCCATTTACCGTTTTCTTTTTTTGTCTTACAATGTCAATGCCTTTTATGCCTGAAAAGACATTCCTTTGCATACTTTTAGGAGCATTGCTTTTTATATTCGATCTCTTTTCTTTATGTGCAATACTGAACTGGTATGTTAATGTGTGCGTTTATATGCATGAGAATGTATTTACTCTTAAATATTCATTTATGCTACTCGGCTCGGTAACGTTTGCAATGGAAATTGTTTGAATTGTTCTGTGTTTGCATTTTATTTGTATAAATTTTATACATAAGCCATAACTGCGCACACCCGCCCGCAACTACATGATTCTTTTTTCTCGTTTTTGCATATATGCATTTGTATGCCTGCAAATGAATAATATGCTTGACATTGCATTGCATTACTTTTCATCAGTGGTTTTTATACCTGTGCGGATTATAATGTCTTTTCTTGTTTGGTTGATTGGTAGTAACGAGCCTATATAGCCAGGACTACATACACGTACACACATACGCATACACACACACACACAAACATGAAAAGAGAGAGAAAGAGTAAAGGACGGAGAGCGAGAGAGAGATGCACATACACACGCACATAGTTGTGAAAACATTTTTATCTTTTTAAACGGTTGGTAGAGAGCTCAAGGAGTCATTCACTGTGTAAATATGATAAAACAAATTTTAACATACTCGTTAAAAATAAATTGCCAAGTTTGCTTTAAATTTTCCGATTCTTTCGTAGCGCACAACAATAACGTTAACATCAGCAGAAACAATAACTGCAGCAGTAAACAATAAACAAACCGGAAGATTTTCGAAAGAGTTTAAGTAAATTGATAGGAAATTATAATTAAGATAACATCGTAAACATAACAACATCGTAATAAACATAATAACGACGATTGAGAATATTCCACAGTCATCAAGAAAGGAAAATGATTGGATATAAATCAGTTTGCAAAGAAATAATTTTTGCCATTGTGTCTTGACTGTTGCGGCGCCTTTTACCTGAGATTCAAAAGAATAAGTGATAGCATGCATACCACAGAGTAAAATGTGATGGAATGTTTTCAAATGATTTGCAATCGATTAGGTTCTAAAATTAAGGCTTCAGAATACTGAATATCTGAATATCTGAATGAGTGGGCCGAACGAAATACAATAATTAATTCAGAAAAATACATTTCTTGCCATTGGATAAATTGTTAGTCCAATTTATGCTCTAGCGTTTTGACGTTTGTAATGAGTTTTCAAACTAAGACGTTATTTGGGAGCGTAAAAGTGGTTCGATCCGAATCAATAGCGTTCGTCCTTGGGATAAAACCCGGGAGTGTTTTGTGGCCTATGGATTGAAAACAAGAAAACAAGTAGGAAAGGCGGTCATACGAGCTTGGACCGATTCAGAAAGTGATCCAGCAAATGAATCCCAATCGATTGGTGCAATAAAAGGTCGGTCTATTTCAAGTCGTCCTAATTGGTAAAACATGTCCCCACAAAACTTGTTATTCCTGAAAATTTCTTACTCCTATATGCTTGCTTTCGCTACACTTTATCCTTTGACGAAAAGATAAGTGTCTGATGCAATTAGTAGGTCTTTTTCTTGAATAGAATTTTAGGTTGAAGTCTTAGGTTTCTGAAATCAGTTTTTTCGTCAGTTTGATGTTAAAATTTGCTCCACATTTTCAGCCATTATAAAATTTTTTGTCCGATGAAGAGTGACCTAAAGGAGAAAGGGGCATAGAAAAGTCTGCGTTAGAAAATATGTCAAAGCTTTACGAAATAGGGGAAATGTGATTTCCAAACAAAATAAATATTTAAATTACGCATGGAAATCTTTTAAAAAATATTGAGGTCTCTCTTTAAGTATTGAAAATGCGTATAAATCCATAGGAGTAAAACGCCTGAGTGCTTTCTCTTTAAGTCTATTTACTTTTCAACAACTTCCCACATAACATCTTGTTTTGAAAACGCGTTATATTAATTATAAAACGATAGGGTGGTGCCGGGTGTTTATTGATCGGCCATGGCGTACTACGGTGTTCTTAGTGGTTTTTTTACCAATTGGAGTAAAACTCAATCGTGCAGTTTTGTCGAACTGTATTTAGAAGAGAAGTGTTTCCATTAGACGCTGGCCGTTGTAAAAATTTTAACTATAGTAGTTACATAAATTTGATTTACAAATTATAGCTTATTAGACCCAATCTTGTAAGAATGATGAACTTAGCTACGGTTTCGCTTCCTCTCAATGTTTATTTTCTTAATTCATTTTTTTTTTTTTTTTAATTTACAACTCAATTATATTTGCAGTTAACAATCGGTATAACTGTCCGAATAACTCCTTCATAGGTTCATAGCCGGCTCATAAGACTTGCTCCCTTTTGCAATTTTATATTGACTTCTCGGGAATCCATTTGAGGATTTTGACAAATGCAAACTTATGACAGAACACTCGAGCTATGAATTATAATGGTTTGCATCCACTAGAGCGTCTGTCTAGAAATCAAAAACTACGTTTTTTTTTTAAACTTAGCCGAATTTCAGTAATTTCTTATATTATTATTTAATTATAATTTTTTTAAGGTAAAAGGTAAACGCCTCCTTTACAACACTTTCAGATTCTCAATTATCGAAATGTTTGCGGCAACACCTAACCTTCGTTTTCGCTAATACGTTTACATCACTTGGGACCTTTTACATTTGTTTCTTCTTACTTTTTAAATGTTCAAATTCCGAAAATGATAAGTAAGTGTCACGAAAGCGTGTGTCTTCATGTCTGCCTTAGCTCTCCGAATAATTCCTTTAGGCCTAACTCATCATGTTTAATACGATCTCGCCGATTTCAAAGTCACCGATTTTGCGATAGCAACTAAACGTAGCCGTTCCTTATCTGAATTTAAAGTATGAAGTTAACATTGTATAGTTCCGCAAGATGATTTTCCTAAGTCTATTACTTATCTGAAAAAGGTTTGGAGCAATATTTAGTTAAACTCGTAGAGCTGAAACTCTTAAAATGAATACACAGTTGGGCAGATAGACAAATGGACAGATGAGCAGACGAACGTACTTAGGCGCAATTCGAATTTAAAACCGGTCAAGAACTTGTGTATTTTATGGAGTTTCCGAAGCTTGCTTCTACGTGTTATGAGAAGGTGTTGGAAGCAAAAATGAAATTGTGCCACACTACAAAAGTGAGTAGGCGTGGCCGATTTTTTACGTTTTTGGATAGATCCTGCAGGACGGCTTATAGAATATCCCTTAAAATTTTTGTAGATTTATCTCTGTTGCAGTTTACTCATAATGAGCAAGAAGCTAAATTTTACTTCCTTCGAAAAACACGGACATAGAATCTAATGTTGACCTAGAATGAATACATTTTTTGGGATCTCTGAAGCTTCCTTCTGGGCATTGCAAGCATTTTGTCCAGATGAATGGACCCCTAATACCCCGGTAATGGGTATAAAAATACATAATTTCTTAAAGACTCATCTGTTCCTCTTTGTTGTTCTGAACCAATCATGACTGTTCTGGTAGTAGATCGAATAAAAGCTAATGGCTTTAAACTGCTCTATGATTGGTTGATTGTGGGTGAAATGTCACATGTGCGATGCCGTTGTGTGTTTATTATAATCCGACTTAAGTCATGTGGATATACAATGCTCATAAACGAAAGTAATTGGTTTCTATGGCCAAATTTACTTTAAGCCGCTCTGAAGACGTAAGCGTCAGCACACATCGCACACTGCATAACAAAGATTAAGTATTCGATAATAATTTTCTGACTTGTAGGAAAAAATCTGGCGATTATAAGGAATGTTATTATTTGAAATGTTCCGCATCTTCCTAACATTTCGCTCGTTTAACCGAATGATTTTGCAAATATCACTTTTCTTTACCTCTTTTAATATGCAACACTCTGGTATTAACTACACTAACAAGATATCTATATCTTCATTATTATCGTGATGATCATCATCAGCGTCATCGCCAGGCAAGAACGGTAAGAACAGCAGAAGCAACAGTGGCCCCCTAAAGCAATTTCACAAATCATCTGAGTTTTTTCTTGTTGTCAGTTTTGATTTCATATGCGATACTTTTGTAAGCATTCTCGATAGGTATGAGAAATTTTTGCGATACAGTGCCGATGCTGTTGCAGCAGCTGCAACACTGCCATCGAAAATTGCCGCCACTGCCGCCACCGTCGCCGCCGCCACCATCATCGCCAACATCGATGCAATTTTGTCGTGCATATCATCATCTGGTGATGGATAACTTTTAGTTAAAGTTTATGCAGTGATTACGAACTAACAGAACAGCAGCAATTCTACTATAGACGATAATAGAACTGATAGACTAACAACAATAGCAACAATTTTTTGCACTATACAAGAATGGTTATCTTTCTACTTAGCTTACCGGTACCTACCTACCGGTTTCTTTTTTTCTTATTCTTCTTTTTCTTTTTCTTTTGTTTTTTTTTTTTTTTTATTCGCCTTTTTTTGTTTTTCTGGTGTTATTATACAAAACGATTTTTCTTACCTTGTTACTCAGGTCAAATAGATATCTTGTGTATCGTTCAAGAGCTTTTTTGTTATGGTAAAGTCAACATCAATTCTAACGGTTTATTGCCGGATGATTTTTCAACGCTGTTGCTGTTATTATTATTATTGTTGCTGTTCTTTTATTGTTCTTCACATAACTGATGATTTGTCGGTATTTTAAAACCTAGCCATATATTCTCTTTTCATAATTTTTCTTTTATTATCTTTTTCATTTTTTTTCTTTCTTTCTTTTCTTTTCTTTTCTTTTCAGTTGTAAGTAATTTTCGCACCATCAATTTAAAATTATTTAAGATTGCGTGAAAATATGTATGGGGTGTAAAGTATAGATAAATCAACGACAACAAATTGATGCATAGATTCCGACGTGTAACAACTTGAACAGGGAAGTAAGTTATTATCTTCTTTAAAACTTGTTTTCAAATAATTTCTTTTAAGCAATTTAGGCGACCACGAATGGAATTTTTTTTCTAATATTTTGTTTTTAGTTAGAAACAAAAATTAATGTTTTCTTTTTTTTGTTTGAATTTCAAGTTGAGGAAGAACTTCTTCTTATTAAAACTTCGCTATTATTGCTTATGCATTTTTTTTAATATGACCAATCACTCAGAGGATTCTCCATATTCGTGCAATAACAATGACCATTATAAGGAAGTGAGAAAAAGAGAAAGAGATAGAGAGTGTTATCCCTTGCTAGCTGAGTATTCGCTATAGCTACCTTCTAAGTAAACTCTACCGCGCGCAGATTTGAGCCTGTGAACACTGACCGGTGGTCGCAGTTCTCACGTACTCAGCTACTCGTGCGAGTTCCACCGCACGCTTATAGTATTCTTTTACCTTTCAAAGTAACAAGCCATTAGATGAAATTAATTCCGATCTATGTCTCTGCTACCCATGTCCTCGCATCGAGTAATGATAGTATTGAAGTCTTACTGTTTTTTCTTAACTGTTTTAAGGCAGGAACACAATTAAGCAAAATGTAGATAATTGAGTTAAATGGCTTTACTGATAAATTGTATGAAAGTATAGCTTCAGATGAGAAGATCTTATAGTAGTACAAGCTGTCAAATTTTAATCCCGAATTAAAAATGCGTGTATTTTCTCTTCAGCTTACATTACATATTAGAGTTTATTTCAACTCTGGCCTTCATATCTATCCCACAGGGTCGGGTATAAGGAATAGTTATTCAATCGTATACAAGGTTGAATATGTATAATACAGACTTTATGCTGTCTGTAGCAACTCTACTTTTCGATTATCGAGAACAAGTTGTAGGAACAGGCAGAGGTTTTCAAATATTATCTTAGAGTGGATTTGACGTCATCAGGAGAGTGACGCTAATCACTATCTATCTTATGCAATACAATACCAAGAGGTAAAGAGTACTTCTGATTAGACTCTGCATCACTCCTGGTAGAGAGTATGTTAAGTTTGTGCACCCAGAAGGGCTTGAGATAGACCAATCAATCTAAGTCTGCCTATCTCTGTTCAAGCTACACGTCGCCATTTTTGAGATATTTTGATGAAATTTGGTACATTGGTGTGCATTGATTTAGTGACGAACGCTATTGAAAATGGTTTGATTCGGTCCTCTCTTTCAATCACCCTCCTTATAACGCCCTATTTTGAAAAGTTGTTATGTGGACAAAATGTAAATTTTCAAAATTTCTCGACCGCTCTCTCTCTCTTCCTCTCTCTCTCACTCTCCGTGATATAATTGTGCCTACAAAAACTGAGTGCTTCTCCAGTGGAAAGGTATAATTTTTAATGTTTCGTCGTGAAAATTCGTTGGAGTGCCACACGTACAAATATGCCTTTGCATGAAAATAATGTGTAACTTTTGGTGTATTGTTACCAAATAAACAAGTGAATAACAATTCGGCCGAAGTGCTGTAGGATATCTAATAGCCGACCTCGCCCGAATATATCTACACTTGTTCTTGTTTGAGTTCTTATGTGTGAGCGAAATTATAAACTTCCGACTTCTACACGAGCTTCGTTGTATCGACCGGTCGATATCTATGAGTTCTGGTTCTGAGTTTCGTATTAGTTTCGTATTGTTTTTTTGCGAATAATTCAATAAACATGTGTCTTCCTTGCGGAGTCATTGATGTGAAAACCACAGTATTTGATATGTACTTGTTTTATAATTTGTTTAGCAGACTTCCAACGATTCCGCTTCATTTAACCTTTTTGCTAAATAGTAAACGAAATCGTTGCGCACATACGATCGTTATCATTAATTTTGCAAATTTTGATTTTCTTCCTTCATTATATAAATTGCTTTTAGTTTTGCTTGTACTATTTTTCTTTTTTATTCCAGTGCTTTTTGAATGTATTTTTAGCAAATTTTAACTAATTAAACGTGAAAAACAAAGAAAGAAAAATACTACATACGCATAACATCATTTATATTTCGCGTCTGTTTTCTTCTTATGACATTTATGAACTTATGAGCGCTGTGTGCGTTATAAATCATTACACATCACTTCGCACACAAATGCCGGCAGACACACGAACATATTTTATATTAAAAGTACATTTAATAAAAATGTGTATAACAGACCGAGAAATCCAGACAAGATATGTACATGCGTATATAACTAAAATATGAACGGAATGAACGATATAATGTGGCAACAACTGTGTTAAGAGATATTGTAAAAATATGCATGTAATTGTGTGCGTTATTTTTATTTAATTTACTTTTTTTTGGTTTTTTTTTTTTTTTGTGTTCATACCGCTTTACTTCTTTACCAAGTATGACTTTATTCTGTAAGGATAGCAAGTGGTACATATGGTGTGGTTGTCATCATTTGATGTCTTGAGACAAAAGCTAAAGAATGACATGGAGTATGATTGAGGTAGAACGGAATCTACTATATAGTATATGAAGAAGCGCGATTTTTTTTTTTTTTTGTTTTTTTAAATATCTTTTCTGCATTGCCTTGGTGAGAAATAGAAATATTTTATAAGAAAAAAAAAAAAAAAACAAAAAATACAAGATTTATTTCTATCTCTGTATTGAAATATAATTTCGTTTGCAACTTATTTGAACTGTCTCCGAGCACATGTTCCAAACGATGATGAAATGAAATTTTGCTCCATAAGCAAAAGTGTAAGGCAAAATGATTTATTTCCCTTCTATCAGTTAGACAATAGAAAAAAAATTTTTTTAATATTAAAAGATATTACGTATATTAAAAGCCATTCATTTTAATAGTAGCTATCCAAGGAGAATGAAGATTATATTTTTGCATGATTTTTTGTTTATATTTAATATTCAATATTTGGATATTTTGTTCAATATACTCATACGTTAATGTATAGATATATGAGTATGTATCGCCGAGCTGCGGTAACTCCATGTCTCTTTTTATACCCCTCACCGGAGGTGTACATTTATTATATCAAAGCGTTCGCAAGGGCCAGGAAGGAATGAAGGAAGGAAGGAAGACCCCCAAAGTATTTATATTTTTGATTAGCATTAAATTCTGACAAATTCATTGTCCGTCTGTACGTCTGTTATAAAGGTGGCCTGGGACGCAAACATTGCCGCTACCGACTTCATATTTGACAAACACATTATGAGTTCTTGAGCGCAAATTGGCATTGAAAGTGGGCGAAGTCGGTCAAAGAATACGTCCGCAGTACTACATAAAGTGAGGACACTTCTTTTTTTCAAAAGGAAAAAAAATAGGTTTTTCGCTCATTACTCACAAATTACAGCAGATAAATGTGCGAAACTTTGTGTTACACATTCCTTTGTTCGCAAAGAAGAAGATACAAATTTGCAAAAGAATTTGAATATGGCCCAAACAGGTCATATAGTACGCCTACCTACCATCTCCATAGGCCTACGCAACAAAACATATGAACACCTTTGATTTTCCTATTTTTTGCTTGTTGCTCTTAAAGTAGAACACACACGCCATATAAACTTCCACTTATATTCTAAAAATGGAAAAAATCAGGCCCACCCTATAAAGTATAAAAATTTATTTATTTTCCCTTTTTTAAGTCTTTTTTACCATAATGGTGATGAATATAAGAGATAAGTTTAAGAATATTATTGTCTTACTTGTCCTTTCACCGTATTACATGCATAGGGGAGACTTCCTAAATCATAGGTCACATTTAAATAAAAAAGAAAAGAAGGACAACATTTTTGTAAAAGTAAATGAAGTTTATCAGCATACGAAGCAAGATGAAGACGATTACTAGTCCGATTAATTAAAGCTCAACCTTTTGGTCAACAGGTCTTAATATGAACAAAGCAAAGATTGTAGGAGTTGCAAACCTCATTACTTGTAATCAATAATTTCTCTACTAAAGCAGAAGAGTATTAGAAACTGCTAAAGAAATATCTGTCACAAGATAATCATGATGATGCTTTTGTAGCTGCAAATGAAGGATCCATGGCGGTGCAAGCAATGCAGCAGATAAACTTGCAAAGATGCAACAACGATTATGCAAGTAATAGTTGCAAACATAGGGGAGAAAGCGTAATGGCTGCAATAAAATACAGCTGATAGGAACAGCAACCACGTAAACAGTTGCGATAATACAATAGAAACGATACATGTCGTAGCTGGAAATGCAAGGAAAGAAACAGTGATAGCTTCAGCAGTAGCTACAGAAATACTTGCACTAGCACAATAATGCTGATGGGAAATAACAGTGATAGCACGGCGAGGGCTAGAACATTAAAACTCTGCAGTATTAGACGAAACGAAAGATTACTTCGTATGCCGTTGCGTAAACGATTTGAGCATAAGTGAAACTACGTTCGAAATTCCGTTCGATTTGCTTATGGCAGCTAATACCTGGTAACTTTTAATTTTATTTTAATGAGGAACCTACTATTCATTCGGCCGCGTTCACACCAAGTTACAAGTGATTAAATTTTCTGGCCTTTTTCACGTATTTGACCTTTTCCGCTTATTACTCATAACAAGACAAAATGTTAAAAATACATTCTACACATGAAGGTACATTGCTTTTAATTAGAAAAAATTGAACACGCCCATATATTATTATAACATTTAGTTGCTTTAGTTTTTCATGTTATTTTCTTTTCCTTTTTTTCATGTTGTATTTGAAAGAGTGTTGGGGATTGTATGGACTTTTTATTCACAAAAGAGAAGTGAACAACGACTTCCGATATAAATTAATATATATTGTGCGTAAATAGATTCGCCCAAAACTTTTAAAGCTTATCTTGTAACGATACCTTTCAATACCAATTTTATCCTACCTTATCACGCTATGGTAGAATAAAATTGATTGCTGGTAGGTGCACAAGATCCAGTTCCAGTCGAATGTAACTTCCTTGATTGTTTTCATATTATTATAAATCTCATATAGCTAGTCGCCGCATCTTGTTTCGAAAAATGAACCTAAATAGCCAAGCTTTTCCTTATGCGAATTATCTACGATTATCTATGATTTTCAAGCTTTGCGCAACTTATAGAAAGTTTTGTGATTTCTTCCCCATATGTCTTAAAAAGTGGAAGTTGATCGATAAGTGCGTGGATCAAATGAGCTTCTTTTCTTTTCTAGAACTATTGTGATGCAGAAATGAATCGTCGCTTCGCTTGTGCAAGATTGCGTCTTCATCGCGCCACTAGACGCAATCACTTATTTTAATTCTCGAATTCAATCGTAATAACCTGCTTGAATGTCATTTTAGAACAATTGACTTAAGGTGGCTGGTGACTAGGAAGTAGCCGTTTAGAAATTGAATTTCAGTCTTGCGGTGGTTCTTAGCAGAAACAGCTAGCGAAGAGGCTGCCCAATGGTGGCCATACATCACCGCATGTCTCCAAAAAGGATCTCCTTTGCTTGTTTTGTCTATTGAACAGCAACTTGCTCACTTTCCGGTCTCAAATAGGCGTTTGATTGAAAACGACATCACATATAAAATAAGGATAGCTGTTCGAAAGAAGGGTAATTGAGTTCCAATTTGTTTTGCGGGGGGCAAATTGCTCAACAGAAGAGAAATGCATGGAAGCAAATGTTTTTTTAGCGACTAAAAGAAAGTAATAGAAAGATATAAAGAATTTCCATTCTTTACTTGCCGGTATCATAGAATAAGTGCCCTCTTTGTACAGCTTTGAGCATTGAAACATGGTCTTCGGGAGGAGAAGATAGTCGAAAGTCTTTCTGAGCTCAATAGAACAAAATATGGCGAAAATAAAAATCTTTAAAGTGAAAGGGAATTTCGTGTATCACAAATAAGCATTCCCAAGCATTGTATGGCAGATAACTTCTGCTTCAATATTCCTTTCACTTAGGTGGTTATATTCAGTTGTAGAAAAGCGACATAAAGTTTGGACAGAACAGAATTCGCGGTCTGAGTTTGATTTGCAGGATTGTGCGAGTGAATGTTTACTTTATTGTGGTGGGGTTAGCTTTTCGGCGCCGGCGGCTCGTTTTGCTCTGCTATATTTTAAGGTGGGCCGATGGGTAAAAGATTGTATATTCTATGGGCGATACTGCAAAAATTGGATCAATTGACCACGCTTATCTAATTTTATGGTGTATCAAAATGTAATTTGTTTTCAATACTTTTATAACGCGCAGAAGCAAGCTTCAAAAACTCCATAAAGTACGTAAATTCTTGGCGACATTGATTTCGGAATGCACCTATTCATGTCTCTCTGCTCGCTTGTCCATCTGTCTGTCAGCCCAACTGTGTAGTAGCTTCCTTTCGCAAAAATTAAGATATCGCGTACAAAAGCTCAACGTCCGTACGCCTATGCAACAAAAACTATGAACACCTTTGGTTTCAGTGTTTTTGGTAGTCACTCATAAAGGACAATAGATACACAATATAAATTTCCACTGTTGTTCTATCCAATACTATAGGATGTGAAAGTTATAGTTCTTCTCTTTTTTTCTAGTCTTTTTTAGGATAACGGTGATGGATATGAAAGATTCGGTCAAGACCCAATATTACCCGTTTATTTTATGTTCTTATGGCTAAGCGGTATCCCACGCTTGGCACAATTATTAAAGAGCAAGAAATTTAGCAAACGTCGGACCGTTAAGTCTGGCCCACTTACTTTTAATCTAATTTACGGAAGTGAAACTGACGTTTAAGCCGCGTGTATTCAGGTCATGCCTTATTGGCTTCAGCCTTGATCAAAGAAGAAGGAAAAAGGGAACCGATAATAGTGTTGTCAGTTATTCTTTTATTTCTACTTGTTATAGATAATTCTACTACGTGTAAATATTTGTATAAGACCTTATAGCTACGTTCAAGAACAAAGCAAACCAGTGACTCTAATCCTCACAAGGTTGAAACAAACGTTAATGTTAACTGTTCACTTTTTTCTTCGATATATCGATTTCTTTAAATGCGTACCTTGAATTGTTTAACAATTTCATCTTCAATCGGCCAATGCATACTCTACGAAATTGAACTAGTTTGCTTTGTGCTCTTATTCTCTTCTTTTGATTAATCAAGAAATTGCCTTTTGTCTTCTTTCCTCAAATTCGCTTTCTCTCCCCTATGCATATATGAGATTTCGTTTGTTAGCCAAGCTAATAGCGATTACCGCTTGTGCCGTAAGTGTTTCACTTCTTTTTCTTTTCTTCTTTTGTTACACAACGACGTTTCTTATTTCAGTTTGCTATTTTTGCCCTTTTTCTTTTTGCCCGTCGAATATTTTTTGCGAACTTCCGTTTTTTTGACTTTATCTTAATGGTATGACTGTGTCTGATGTTATTAGAGAAAGTAACGTAATTGGGTTTAATACGTGTAGCCATATGCAAGCAAGCAGCCACGTGAGTATGTGTGCATTTATATATATATACGTATATGTTTTTACATTCACCTTATGTGCTGTTAAGTCGTCGTTTTTATACCAAATTTAATATGGTTTAGTTTTTGCGGTACATTTTTTACTGCATTGTGGCATTCTTTCATGAATCCTGCGGTTTAACACATTTTCTTTTTGCCCGCAGACTTTAAATAGCCATAAAAAATGATATGAATGAAAAAAGATGTTTTTTTTTCTTTTAATAAAACCAAAAAAATACTCAGCCTCAGTTAGAAAATTTTGGTTTTTTAAAAGAGCTTCATACTTTTTAGACAATTTAATATTTTAGGCTAAAGTTGGGTCGGTTGGTCGCGTTAAAATTGATTTTGAGGAAAAAGATGAAAAGAAAGTCTTTTGAAATTTTGCACTTGGTTACGGTGAGAGGTCCGTCAGGGCAGTAAAAAAGGAAAGGAAAACATTTTATGTAACACGCGCCAATTACAATTTACTGTTACAATGACAAATGTCAGAGGCTCTTGAAATTCTTTTTCATTTTTTAATTTCTAACAAAGCATTGTTTGTGACTGATAAGCTATTACATATGCAAGGATTTGTTCTCCTCAAATTTCAGGAATACTTTGCACAGCACGTGCATCATCTAGAAAACTAATTGTATTCGCACGCACTTTACACACTTTAATACTTATAGTATTTGGGTTAAATCAAAGTGAAAGAAACAAAATTAAAATTGCATTTGATGGTAATTCGAGGTAAATCTCAAAGGGAAGGAAAACCCTTAAGCAATTAATATAACAATTCGTTATGGCTTCAGATTTGAACTTAAAGATGTCTAATAAACTTAAGATTGCAAAAATACTTTCATTCTTGATTTTCCCATTTTATTGCTCTTTTCTTAAATTCGCTTTAAAAAAGCAAAAATTAAGAGCCTTCCTTTGACTTCACTACGGGTAAGAATATTTAAAGATATCATATATTTTGTGTGTGTTAAGGGTTTCAGGAATTATCTCAAGTACAGTGTAGGTAGCATTTACCGCATCACCGGTTTAATGAAGCTTAAAATTAACAAGTTTCCTTTAAAATGTTCGATGAGATTATTGGAAAACTTCAAATATACCGGTAATTATATTAAAATCATATCAACATTGATTTAATTCCCACTTTCATTGGAAACCATAAGATTCTGCTTACATTACAAGATATTATCGCTGCAGATTCCATTCGATGTAAATATTTCCTTAAGCATATCGAAACAATAATAATCCTATTAAAGTGAAAAAATTCAATGATACTCATCTTTGATTTGCCAAATACTTCCTCCGTTGCCGTAGATATTTTTGTATCCATTGTTAAGGGATATAAATGTATACTAGATATGGAAACTCCCTCGTATCAGTCAAAGGTAGCTGTTAAAAACACAATGTATGCATAGCCTTTTTATCAATCTTAACTTTAAAGTTGATTTATATCCGTCTGTCCGTCCGCTCGTCAAGTAACTTTTAAACACAATCTCAAACGGCAGAGGTGAAAAGTTGACTGTTAGCAAATGGATTCGTAAGTAGATTTAAATGGAAACGGTGTAACGATAATTCCTAGATACTTACCTCTGTAATCATTATTATCCACTTAGCAACTGGGAATTTTTCTCAATTTGACTTTTCAGTTCGTTGCTGTACACAAGGCTCTAATATGTTGCAAAGTATGCAGGCACTTTACATTTTAACAATAAGAACAATGTTTCGATGTAAATATTTATCAGTAGTCGTGAAAATAGGTTGCTTCTGTTATCCTTACCGCCACTTGAGGAACATGTATTTATTGTTGGCATTTCCTTCCTAATTTAGTTAATTATACATTCGCCCTCATTACTTGGTGAGACAAGCCTTAACGTCCCTAATCGTTTCTCTGGGCGTTTTATGTTCATTAAGCTTAGTCAACGTAAGTGTAATTATGAGGTGTTTAATCCGTTCCCAGTTGTTTGCAGAAAGCCCATTTAATCTCAATATCGGACTCTTTAACGTCCATCAAAACAACTGTGCTTAATACGCGCGATCTCACTGTGATACCAAAACGTTCTTGAAATGTTGTTTACAGTTATCGGTTGTCAAGAGTTTGCATGTTTGCAAATGTTCTGTACTGGTTGCGGATGTGCCTCCACGCTGGTTGTGTACATGCTTTTCTTCTTCTTCTTATTTATTTATACCTTAATTATTATTTAATTATTCTTATTTTTTTTCTTTACTACCCCTTATATTTTATACTTTATACTAGTTTTTAATAATAATTCGTATAAGATTTACTTCTAGGAATCAATTGAACTCGGCTGTTAATTTATTTTAGCTGAGTTTCATATATAAATAAATTAGATATTCCAACAGCTGCTAAAAGAAAATGTCATTCTATCAACTTCTCACTTGTAGTCTAACAAAAGATAGTTATTTTCTTCGACAATTACTTGTAGAAAGAAAATCAAAGAGTTCGTCGACATAGTCCACATCTCTCAAAAAATTTTTATACGCTGCGTCAATTGTCGTACAGGGTGTATTCAGTTTGTGTGGACGTACGTAACATGCAGAAGGACTTGAGATCGACCCTACTCTTATTATACCGATCGACCCAGGATCAATTTCTGAATTGATGTGTGGCTGTCTATTCTTCTGTCTATCCGCCCGTCTGTCTTATGTCCGTTCTATCTGCAGGTCCCAATTTTTAAGGTATTTTGCTGAAATTGGGTATACTGAAGTGCTTTGACGCAAGGACGAATGCTATTGGAAATGGCACGGATCGGTCGATTCCTCGCTAAAAGTCGCTGTCTAATAGTATTTCGACATTGTAAATTGGTATGAAAAATAATTTTCAGCAGGAGCAAATTTTAAAACCGCCTCTCGTAAAGCCGTCCTGACGAAAACTGAATCTTGATATGGTAAAAAGGTGTAATTTTCAATATTTCGTGATGAAATTTGATTAATAATAGTAAATTGATGTAGAAATCAATCTTACCGAATTTGGGGCAAGCAGGTCTATTATCTGGATACCAATGCATACAAGGATTCTTGGGGAAATGTAAATCTTTATGTGCAAGAAAGACCTATGATGAAATTTTACTCATGAATCAAATTTGAACCAGATGAGTCCATTTCTTGGACCCCACCTCAAGAAAAATTTTTTAAGAATTTTCAGCCCCTCAGAAAAAGGTTTTATTTTTAATATTTTATGATGAAAATTGGTCCATAGTAGCAAACTTAGCAGAAAAAATTAACGGTAGGAAATTTGGATACGATAGGTCTATTTTTTCGCCTCTAACATGTAAAGAAAGAAAGTCCAATGTTCAGGTTTTTTTATAAAAATAATAAAATTTTTGGGAACTAGATGTGTTTTGCTGTATTGAGATAAAGGTTTTGGATGTATTCTTATGGAAAAGTTTGAATAACTGTGTTAGTTGGAATGGTCTAGTGTATCTAATGGTCTGTCTTGCCCAAGCATAATATTCTTAACTTTTCGTAGAAGAAGGTTTGTTTTCTGAAGTTGATATGTTATTGCATGCATGTATTCCTTCATCCTTTTAAAAGCAGTTCGTAAGTATTGAACAATTTCAATTTTAATTTTCCGTTTCCTGCATTATAGGACACTGATTGTAAACTTGTTAGACATTTTTTTGTTTATTACCTTAATAGATGCTTTGCACTTTTTAGAAAAATTCATTACCTGAGAGTAAACTTTTTTGTGGAGCTGTTTCCCAAGCGGTCCTAATAAATCGGTGCACGAACATTGCCTTCGTTTCACCTGGTGATCCCCATCTCCTGTAATATACAAGACAGGTGTCTGCTAGAAGTATTTATATTCATTTCAAATGATTTCTAAACAGAAAGGAGTTAATGCAGCTTCATTTATATAATCCTTGAAGTTAGACAAAGTTAAACTTTCAAAACTTGCGACAAGACTTCAAAAGCTTGGAATGAAGTTTTTGGAGTTTTTATCGTTCTCCATGCCCATCCGCCAAAGATCTTCGGAGAAAGACAATAAGGAAGAATATTTTTAAGGTCCTAGAAATGCACACTATTAAAAAGAGTTAACAATTCACTGCTATAAAAAAAAACTTCTCTACAACACTTTTTCTCGAAGCAGAAGTGTTCAAAACGGCAAGCAGCATAACCCCAAGAATTTCAGTTCTTCTCATTGGAATTATTTTGGAGTATCGTTAAGATAGGTGCAAGCATGCATAATGAATTAAACGAATTTTTATTTTATATTTTTAGATTTAAATACTCATTATTTACAATGCGCCTGTGTTCAGTGTTGCCATTTTATAATATTTTTCGGAAATAACGTCTTTTCAACACCTGAATATATTCCTTATTACCCCCTTGAACATTAATATTCCATTAGGTCGCATCTTTCGTCCGGAAGAAACTGTCAAAAATACGCTCTTCTTGGGTTTGAAAAATTTCGAAACCTACGTTGATCAAAAAAATTTTCTATATCCTAGAATTAGAAATTAACGATGAAATTAAAATATTCGCTTTTGAGTGTAAAATTAATCATAAATGCATGGCATCTTCAAATTCCTACTGTCATAACAGCAATTTCTAGGCTGACCTTTGACTGAGGCACATACCTTGAGCTTTGGACCGTTTTGGTCCCGCACCTCTCCCACTTTGACATCGCTCTCTTCGATTCACTTGCAACACGCAATCCGCTTGTGAAGAAAACAACTTGAAGAGATGACCGGAAGAGTGATCTTTTAAAATAATACGCTCAGAGCAGATAAAGTATACAGGAATGTATATACAACGGCCTTACAAAAAATATATACACGCAAAAAGTTTCAATCCTGAAGAGGCAAATCTCTTTTGTGTTTCGAAAAGTTGGACGGTAAAAAGTATCACAGCAGAACTACGCCAATATCGCGAAATTCTGAATTTTTGCCCAATGTCGATCTTCAACGAAATCGCCCAGATTCTGGCGAGATTGTGTCATATTTTTCACTTCCTTTGCTGCAGATGCATGATAAAGTAGTGCGGCTAAGAACTAGGTGTCCATCTTTAACAACTTACGTTTGCAGGCGTACATGCATCCAACAATCCATTTTTCGACTGTCTTGAAGAAGTTTTTCTTGCAGACTTCAGGAGTTTAAATAAACTCTCTAAATATAGTTACAGGTAAAAGTCTTCGCAGTTCTTGTTACCATTCTTCGGCATGCAAATATTCGCCTTCGATACTTTCACCGGGACTAAGACAGTTCACCTTCCGATCGACTTGGGAATCTTTCTCTGCAGATTTCAGCAATTTACGCAAGTTCATTAAATTCGTTGAATAAATGGAATGAGAAGTACAGTCTTTAACATTTCTTACGACTACTCTTTCTCACACATCCTTCGGCATCTTCAAACATATCCATATCGACATATATCAAGGCTGAATTCCACATAAGCAAGTCTATAGTATTGTGGTCTGCCACCCTAGTTCCAGCCAGCATACACCTTTAATTGATATGAAAAACGCCTTTGGACCACTGGACTGAAACTATTAAAATCTCTTAAAGTTTCTTAAATTTTAATTTTACGACGGCCAAGATTCACCCTTAGGCGAAACTTATGATATTAATTTTTGGACTTGAGACAAGACGCGTCTCAATAAAATTTTTTTATTTTCATTATACCAAAATTTTCATGTGGACACACTTTTTGATAAGCGAATAATCCACAAGGTTTTGATGTTGGTAAGACCTACATGTGCACGGGAAGAATAGAACGGATGTATGCACGGACGTATTGACAAGGACACGAATGCACAAGATGCCATACATCTCTGGAACTTGTGCTCTACATGGAGTTTCTCTTTTAACAAGACGGCGCATCGAAAAAAATATCCCGGGTTGATAATAGCTCATAACTGCATTGCGATAAGCAAGTGGGTGTTTTCGACAAAGATGACATGTTTCTGCGTTATTTATTTGTAGAACAATAAACACAAAAAGGAATTGTTTTTTGGTTTCCTTCGATTGAGAAGCACTTTAAATACTTTGAATATTTTAAATTTATTATGACACTTAACAAGCAGGCTATGAAGAGGAAGAAAAAAGTATTTAAGAAAAAGTTAGAGTAACGCCTTAAAAAAAGAAAAGAGGAAAGAAAAAAACGAAGAGCATATGGTATCGGCAATTAACTAAAAAAATTCTACAACGGTCCTGTCCATGTACACGCGTAGACAAGGATCGTTGACATTGTTGTAATGATTTATAGCAAAACAAAAACAATTAGCAGACGAATGGGACATTGAAACCAATAAGAAAACATGTGTTTTCTAAATACGTATATAATTTAAAGATCATTTGAAATGATTCTCACGTTTATTAAAAAGAAAGTATCGAATTTTAGCTAATTATTTAAAAAATTTATGTATAAATGAAACAGTTTCGTATTTTCCTTTCTGTTTAAAGTCGATTCGGTCGATTTATATCAAGTATAACAGAAATGTTGCCTTTTACAAAACGTAAGCAGGAAGAGAGCAAACGAAAAAATAAAATAGTGTTTTCAGATAATGGTTTTAGAACTCAATGCTATGTTAAATTATTAAACCGTACACATGTTAGTAAGAATATTACTTTTTCCTTGAATATACACATATATATATATATATATATATATATATATATATATATATATTCTTATAGCAATCATATGCTGAATATATATGACATCCTATATTAAAATTGATGTGAGCTTAGGGAATCCATAAAGATGATACATTTTACTCATGATTTATAGACGCACGCAAAAAGCTATGCATGTAAGTCCTAACAAAGTGAATGCAAATATTGAAGAAAGTTAAGATAGACAACTACCACCACCAGCACCACAGCAACGACAAAGTAAAGCGTGCGTGCAAAATTGACAGGCAACCACTTTGAGAAACAAGAAGAAGTGCAAAAGAATTATTTGAAATTTCGCATCGTTTTAAGTAATAGAAGTGAATGGAATACGTGGGTGAAGGGCAGAGGAGAGAATCATGAAGAAAATGCTAGGTTTATGCTTCACAAACAACACGTTTTGTATTACCAAGTAAAAGTCTTCTTTCACATCGTTTTTGCTTCTTTTTTTTTTTTTATTTTTATTTTTATTTTTTTTTTTATTTTCCATTTTGTATTGCTCTACGTTGTCTTCTCCTATTCCGCTGTAATGGATATAGCCTACGTAGCTATAGAATGTCTTTAAGAAATATTTCTTATAAAAGAAAGAGCGAGAGGGATAAATAAAAAAAGAGAAATAACACTATGAAATGTTTTCCTTTGGTGGTAGTACATCAACGAAAAGGGTTTTTATATCATATGAACGCTTAATGTATGTTTATGTAGCAAATATTTTTGCTATATCGTAATACATGTATCCAAACATATTAATAACAAATGCTTATGTTAAGTGCTTTTTTTGTACCCAATTTTTTTTTTCTTTCTTTCTTTTTTCATCAAGAGTTTAGAACGGATAATATTGTTTTATGTTTTTAGTAAAAGTAGTAAAAAAAATTCCGTTTGTGTCAGTTTTTCTGTTTGACACCTACAAGCTAGCAGTACTATCTATTTTTTAATAAGCATCAAAAAGTATGCAATAAGCTTTTTTAAAAGATGAAAAATTGTTATTTAAAATTTGTTTTTACCTTTAATTCAACGAATATCTCTTTCAAAGTAAAAATTTATTTTATTTCTTCCGAGCTTTAAAAGACAAGTGAGTGAGTTTTATTAGACTGATTTAATATTTGGTTGCTAATGTACATATAAATGATTGTTCGCCGATCGACTATGGCCAATTTCAACTACACTTACTCGGTGCCACAAAAATCTTCTGAATGAAGGGAATGGAGAAACATATGTGTAATCTGATAGATGTATAATTGCAGTAAATCTAAAGTCTAGATCGGATGAACTGCATTTTAAGCAGAGCGTTTTGGACTTGAAATGAGCCTATTAGTTACTGTTACTGTTTGATTTTTCCATTTTATTTTTTTTAAAGCTCTCTCCCGCAAAGTTGTAGTAATGCAATGTTTTCGTCTTTATTTTCATTTCCAGGATTGAATATTAAATAAATACCGCTTTAAGAATCGCTTAGATCTCTACGTTAAAGCTCCTCCTGCGCTCGCAAAATTTCAATTAAATAGTTTCCAAAGGAGAATTTATTTTAATTAAAACTTTCTCTATTGCAATCATTTAAAAAAGCTATGCAGAAGTATTGAACAAAATTATTTCCCATACTTGGATGAGACAAAAATGCTTCACGCTTACCCTATTAGAAGCTTGAAATGAAATGAAATCACTTCTGCATTATTATTATTATTATTTGGCAACGAATTTGCTGCAATGAACCAGATGTATGTCGGTGACGTTTTCATGAAAACAAGTCTCTTATTGGAATACCAAACACCTGTTTGTAATCATAAATTATGGCAAGAAAAAAAGAAAAATAAAAGAAGTGAAGGAAAATAAATATAGAAATTATCTAAGCTTCGTGGGGAGAACTTCCAGCACCCTAACAAATGTATAAAAATCTTAAAAATATTTTCCAATTGTAGACGTGCTTGTAAGTTGGGCGAATTTTCAAACATGGATTTCTACTTCATTTCTTTCCAAAAGAGATTTTATTTTATAGTTATTTTAGTTAGATATGCCGGCGATTCTTGTCCATTTCCCAGCGTAATAGATGTACAAATAAATTCTGTTATAAATAAAATAAAAAAATATTTCTTGTGAAACTTATAAGTTGGAATATGTCCCATCAGTTTTCATGATCCTTTGCGTTTTACCAGATGAATTGCGGTTGCTTTCGCAGTAGAAATATCGCAGTTTCGGGACGAAATAGTTATTCACCTAAGAAAAAATATATGGGGAGGAGCGTATCATTATATGCCCTCATCTAAAAGAATTCCTGTTCAATAACTGACGGACGGACGGACACGGTTGTGTTGAAAAAAAAGATATTCAGCTTTCTAGCCTTTGAGATGTTTGGTGAGCGTGCAAATGGAATGACAAATTCAACATAGCTTTACGCGTTGTTTAGTAATGAAGGTAAATATTGCAAAAAATTTCATTTAAAGACTATGCAGCTTTTGTCATAAATTTTGAATAAATCTTTACCTGCAAAGCGAACAGGGGTAAAGCCGCGCATTAGTCATTGCTTGATTAAATTTTGATACTAAAGTGGAAACTATTATTTTACGGAAATTAAATTGCACTCCTTTGTGTTCATGTTGATTGATAAGCTGATACGTTCACACTTATATGATATGTACAGTAATTTGTTAACGTTATGCGAAGCCCAGAAATATTATAATTTACATGTATGCGCCCCTCCGAGTGAAGTTTTTAATATATTTGTATATACGTATACATACATACATATATCCACTTTCACACATATATATTTATACCCGTACAAAATTTAACAGCAAACAAATTACCAGCATTTGAGTAAAAATCATATAAATATACAAAATTTGACATGTACTCCAAACCCAACTTTGTCTACATTCCCCCTTTTTGAGTTTCAAGTACCAAAACAATCCCGAGAATATAAGACAACCCCTTCGGTAAGTGAAATGAATGAAGAGAACTTCCCTTTTTTTTTTTTTTTTGTTTACATTCACGAACGATACGTAAGGCATTATATGTGATTGCTATAAATTTGTTTCCAGGGGGGAGTCAGTGAATCTTCCAAAGAACATATGGAAATACTTTCCTTTTTTCCTTTTTTTAAAGTACAAATAGAATAAAATACAACAAATCAAAAAAAAAAAAAAAGAGTAAAAAATGTCTTAATTTGCACAACATTAACTTGCATTTTTCGATACTCATTTTCGGCCCTATGTTGATTGTTTTTTTTCTTTTTTCTGCTTATGACACCCTTCGCTTTGGCAATTGCATGCTTTTGATAAAAACAAAATGTTACCAAACGCATATACACATAATATATATAAATATCTGGTTTGTGCTTCCCCAAAAGGGCCTAAATGTACACTACAGAATTTTCATACATATTAGAATACATTGCTTTTTATGTGGAAGGGGTTATGTCCGCTATTTATGGTTGGCCGTTCATACGGTTGGAATTAAGATACAGCACCCGGGAGGGGCATTTGTAAAATATGGCAAATAATTAAAACTGAATTTTAAAATAAATTACAGGTTTGCTGTTGTTGTTCTTGTTGTATGCAAATATTTTTGCATAAGTATATGTTTGCATATATATACATGAGTGAAATTAATGAATAAGTGCGCAAATATGTATGTGAAATTTTTGGAAGGGCGTTATATGCTTAAAATGAAAAAACCTATAATTTCTTTTAATTTGGTTGGAGGGTTACGATGGAGCATGTATGGCTATTAAATGAAATTGCATACCGGTTCGATAGCGTAGGAGTTGCAAACTGCGACTGGCGACGGCATAGATGGTTAGTAGGGAAAAGTCATATATCACAAATTGTTATAATGTATTACAAAGTACACCAACATATTTTCACATAAAAGTTTTCCAATAAATGAAGTCTCATTTAGGGGATTTAAAACAATTTGAAAACGTTGCATACTTTAAGGATAATAGGATATTACATTTATGTAATTTTATAGCAAATGACATTTAACTTTGGCTTAACTATTAGATTTAATAAATTTAAACTTAAGTTTCCAACGTGAAGAAGTTTTAAACCGTTCTTTTTTTGTGTTAATTTGGATTAGTTCTGATAGGTAGATTTCTCATTAAGTTTATTTTAACAGTTTAGATCAAGGAAGAGAGATGCTTTATTCAGAAGAGGCTTAAGTGCCGATAATCTATTTTTATGTCGTGTACATATGTAAAAGTTATATATATATATATATGTTGTGTACATAGATTACATGTACATATAACACTTCACTCAATAAGTCAGAGGTTTTTTTTTTGGAATTTCATCATTCAACCCTGACTAACTAACAATGCTACTTAATATTCACTGTTGTTCCCTTGTCCGCTTTTATATAGTGGAAGAACATTGTATTATGCGCATCTAAAAATCCATACGCCATAATCTTCCTAATCGAATCTTAGCTCCGTCCCTTGTCACGTATCGCATGAAAGAATCCTTTTCTTCTTCTGCTTTAACATGTTGTTGTTTGTGGTCAACAATAAGCAATCGCGGTACTCACTTTACACAAGGCCTTCTCATTGACAAATGCTCTTGCAAAATAGTACATATACTGCCCTCTTATATTTTATCATACTTTACCTTTCGATTTTGTGCGTTTTCTTTATATAGCTTCTTGTGCAGTCGTCGATTTCGGGCTGCTGACCGTTGGGCATCACCGATATTTCTACGCAATCAGCAAACCAGTTTTCTACCATTTGTCACGGGGAAAAGCACTACTTTCTCAAAACACGAATTTCAGATTTTGTCATTGTTTTGACAACTACAAAAGTCACGTCACTAAAACAACTGTAACTTATAAGCTGATGGTTGGAATGTCATGAAATTTTGGAACATTTTCTTTGAAGGCCGGTACTATCTAAAACGTATGTGGATACATCTATATTTTACCCTATAATGTCTTTGATATTTTAAAACCTTTAATTAATTATCAGAAAGGAAAAATTTAATTATTTATATATGAATCTTGAGGTAATCAAGAGAAGAGTTGTAAGCAAGAAACTCGCTACGTTTAAAACCACAACCCTTTTTTCCCCACATTGATCAATGAACGAGAACAAGACAGACGGGCCGATAAATAGACAATCGAAAAAGTTTGACATATTCTAAATTCCCCTGATCAAGAAGGTAATAGTTAAAAAGAAGAAAATAAACAGACATTAGGGCAAGCAGCAAGCAATACGAACAGATTCATTAATCTGGATTCAGGTATGAATCCAGAAAAGTCTGCTTAGGAAATTTATTATTATTATAGAAAAATCTAATATTATTATTATTATAAGGAACGGTTTATAGGACAATGCGTACTATTGGGAACGAAATAACAACGTTATAGAACCTCATGATTCCTTCTATCCGGCGATAAACTGGAACGTCAGAAGTTTATGCTTATTGCCGAAGAGTAGGAGTAGACTCATATTGTGAAAATATTTGCTATAGTCAGAAGCAAAATTCACATATCCCATAAAAGATATATATTTTTGATCAGCATCAAATAGATTGCCTGAGCAGCCGAGTTGGTAAGAACCGTGATTACCAAGTCAGCCTTCGCGGTTTCGAATCTCAATTGCGCTAGAGTTTTCTTTGGTCGTAGCTTTGGCCACTGCCAACAGTGCCGTGAGGGCAAAATAGTTACCGATTAGGCATTGCCTTCTTATTTCTTGCTTTTTCTTTTCTTCGTTCTCACTCACCGTGTTACACGAATGGCGGACATCACTTGAATAGCTGGTCATATTTAAAAAAAAAAAAACAACAAAACTGAATCGATTTAACTTGCCGGTCTGTTCGTCTGTCGGCCTGTGTAAAGTCTATCTGACCGCAAAAATAAAACTAAGGGCTTTAAATTTGGCAGAAACAAAGAAGTTCGGGCACGCAGCTTGTTATTGAAAATAACGTGGTCGAAGGACATGCTTGCGATAAATAGCATATAAACTGAGAATATCTTCGTTAAAAAAATTTAGAAAGAACCTGGCTTTTGCTCAGTACCCACATCCCACAACATCCCATCGCGATAAAAACACTCACTTATAATTTATGGGCGGTGATCCCGCACCAAGTCCACAAAAATGGCAAAAATCGGCCATTCGTTTTCAATACCATGGGTTATGAAGTTTGTTTTCCCGTTTGCTTTGTTAATCTTTGTTAGGATAAAGGTGGTGGGTATAGAAAAGATTCGACATATCCTTGTTTATGTTGAAATCGTTACACATTTTACATAGATTAAGAATTTGCTCATACCCTCTTCCTCCTGCAGTCAAATAGTGCTAGTCATCATTTCATCATTTAGATAGAATGAGCGGAACGTCTACACATAAGATTACGTTACGTATTTGAAAATCTTTAATCAATACATAAAACTTGAGGGAGAAGAATACAATCCCATTTTTATGAGTTATTTTTCGCTTTTCATTTTATTACTACACTGTTCAATCAAACTTTTAATTGCTCTAAGCGGCTTCGTATTATGAAAAGAATGAAAGTAAAAGCGTTAGTCATCGTACATTTGCTTACGTATGTTGTTGTATGGTTTATATGTTTGTCTCTACCTTCGACTTGGAATGGTTTGCAAAGTTTTGTCATTGTTCAAAATATTCTTATAGTCGTTAAAGGCTTAAAAACAGTTTGGCGACAACGATGCAGATGTTGTTAGTAATAACGATGATGATGATGGTGGTGGTAGGATTGGTGGCGGTGGTAGGATAAAAATTAAAAGTAAGAATTTGCAGTATTGGTAGTGCCAGGAGTCCTTTGTTTGTTTTAAACGCATTTCATTAGGATTTTGTTCTCTTTTTTTTGTTTCTTTTTGTAAGAAAAATATCCTGTGGTGTCACCGGGTGTCTGGACGAATGCAATTTGATGACTTGAGTTTTATGAAAATAAATTTTGTAAAGAAAATCATTTGCAGAAAACCAAAAAAACCTACAGTGCACACAATACCTTCCTCATCATCATCATAATCATCATAATCAGCAGCAGTAACGGCAACAGCACCACCAGTAATAATAGCAACGACAATGGCGGCGACAACAATAACAGCCTTACCATAATAATAATAATAATTTGCTGTTTTTTGCTTAAGATACTTAAAAAATATTTACTATAAACTCCCCCTTAATTGTTAGTAAAGTGAAGAAGAAAAACGTGCTATGTTTTGTAGGAAATAATTAAAATGAAAATCGGAATAAATGCGAATATAAAAGAAAGCAGCGTACACCCATGTAAACCATACAAAGGATGTGAAACAAGGCTCATTACATAACAGCGTCGACTTGACACATTCACTTAGCTTTAGTGTAAAGTGTACTAGTGCGGTATCTACACACATATGATTATCCATATACAAGTGTAAATATGAAGATAAATTTCCTTCTCTGTGTAAAGATTATTTAAACAAGTGTGTTGCTTCAATAAAGCTCAAATTGCAATACGGGCCTTTACCAACATCATCAGCAACTCATGTCCTTCCAATGCAACGACGTCATTGTCGAAGAACTTTGACACATATTTATGAGCATAAGATGTGTATGTTAAAGGATATTACACAAAAATCATCCCTTTTGAGCTAAGTTCTTCATATTCTTCATTCGTGCTAATAAGTTTTACCCAGTTTCCCTTACCCTTCCCCCCATCCCCCCTAGAAAAAACGTGAAATAAAAAACATAAAAGAAAACAATGAAAAGGGTTGAAGTCCGATATGATCGATCCGTTTAGAAACAAAAGAATAAAGAATGTTTTAATGAATTTACTAATAGTGTAAATAAAAGACACGCAACCAAGGCCAACTCAATGTTACCTTACATGGCATGGCAGTTTTATGATTTTAAGGACGGCGTTCGTAGGATTTTGCGTTTAATAACTCGTTTATTTCACTGATAAGCTGTGGTTTCTAAACATGCGGGAAATTGATTAGACAGATAAAATATCAGATATATATCTAAGACTCGAAAGTCTTTAAGAGACCTTCTAATCTCGTTTTCGCATTTCGAGCTCCCAAGATCTTTCCAAAAATTTTACTTAATATTCTAAGTAGAAAAAATATTTATGTTAGGACATGATAGGACATTTATAGGTATTAGTTTAATGCGACGTCGCAAGTATCTACGCGGTCATATTTCAACTTGTTGACCCTCTCAAGTAAGATAACATACCGAATTCTGTTCGTAGCTATAATGAGTAACAAGAAGAAATTCTTTTCCCTACTTATATAAATAAAGGCCTTAACGTAAAACCCAATAAGTACAAGATTTTTGAGGGTGGTTTCTTCTTTTAGTGAATGCACTGGCCCTGTTTGGTGGTCGGCTCATCCTATAAAATAACAATAAGCAAATATTAACGATTTAAGTAGAAAATCGGTTTCAAAAACTTTCCAGATGAAAAAAAGTTTAAAAAGGGTTAACGGTGCATGCATTTCATATGCATTAACATTTGTGCTTTGATGAAATGCTGATGATGATGTGGTCTACTGATAATATGTCATTGAAAGCGACGCCATATTGTCAAGTAGTTGTGTAATACTTTCGAAATTAAAACAAAACAAAACAAGAATTTGATCTAAGGAAACTTGATATGTTATAAAAGCCAAAATCAGGGCTTTTGGTTTCTTTTTGGGCTTATCCGTACGTTTACACTTGATTTTAACGTTGAAAACGCGGTCAAAGAGCTTCAAATTTAGTAAGAAAAAAAAGGAAGGATAGTTTTGATGTGTACGGAAATATGGTTCACTTTTGTATGTGATTCGGGTTCGAAAATTTGAATTCACATTTCATTTCTCGAAATAACATCTGTACTTCCCTCTTTCCGCTACATAAAAAGGTTTTGTGGAACCATTTGCCGCAGTCTTCTTCTATTTTTATCCATTGTCATAATTTTTGGAATGAGCCCTTACAGCACAACATGCAATAAGTTCGTAGGACGGCATACAAATGGAGAATTATCGAATTCTTATGATTTTTAGATAATAATAACCTTCAAGCGAAATGTGTTCAACTAAGTTACAAGTTACAGTTCGTTTAGTGACGCCAGCCAGCAACAAGCAAAAAAACAAAACCTGTTTGGAATATCGGCATCGGACTTTTTCTGGATTTACTTGTAAAATTTAAAACATCTTTTCGGTCAGACGGAGCAGTCTTTATATGTATACCTGTTATATGCTTCCTGGGATGCTCTGGAATCGGATACTAATTAAAGTCGAGGGTTTGGTATTATCAAAGCAAAACAATTTATTGTTGCAATATTAGTTGAAAAAGTTATAGTCCAAAAATGTTTCAGAATTTTGGAAATGATCCATTGGTAACAGAAGAAGTCCTAAAGCCTGCTTATAAGGTTATACACAATGTATGTAATTTAATTATTTAGTAAAGATTTTCCCGGAAAATTCTTTTATTGCTTTCACCTTCATTTCAGGTTTTTCATCGTAAGGCATGTTCAGTTATAGGTCTAGATTACGCCGACATCATTGACGACGACTGTGGTCACTTTATATGCCAGTGGCGGATGATGGTTGAAAGCTAACAAAAAGATCATCCGTGTGGGTGTCCATATTTGTGAACGTTCCACATAAGTTATGTAAGAACAATGCTGCTCAATATGTATTCTTTTTCGTCGTGTACATCGCGAATTAAACCCGAAATCAAAACGAAAATATCGCTGTACGTATGTACAAAGTCTAGCGACCAAGTAAACTTACACTGTTATTAAAAAGATAAGCTGGCTTAGATTTGACGCCGGATAAAAGACACTGTTATAATTTATATATAAACGGTAGATGTATCATTCCAACAATCATTCTATACACAAATGGTTTGTCCTCGGTTGCACGTGATATAAATGAGAAACGCGGACTTACATATCATTGGCCTGTTTCGCCAGTATTCCTTATAAGTGGAAAGAAATTGCACAATATCAGAACTTGTACATGGGCCTTCATTGTGTTATAAATAGCACCTTAAGGTTCTTTTATATTGATTTATTTTGTCGAGTCTTTAGATCAGCGTGTAGGTTATTACATTACTACATAGATTTGTAACATTTAATTTCGTCTTTATACACATAAACGAAAGATGAGTGGTTATGTTCCCAACGCCCACAAGGAACCTTCAGAGATCCCACAAAGTATATATGTTTTTGATGAGTAGCAAATTTCAAATCGATGTAAGCATGTCCGTCTGTTCGTTCATACATCCGTCCATCTACTAATCCGTCCATCTGCCCGTGCGCCCAACTGTGTCATATGTGTGGCGCATATTCTCCCGTACATTTTTCCTTTTTCTCAATATTTTATAGGGTAACCGCGATAGATATAAAACATTCATTCGCAACCGAATATAATTTTCTTATTTATGGGAGTAATATTATTTTGTAATTTTAGATAAGGATTTTATTATTATTATTATTGGAATTAATATAGTCAGAGATATAAAGTCCGAGATTAAAGTCTTAAAGCACTAGCGTCAAAGGATGTCGGGTTTATTGAAACTATTTTCCACACTTGAGTTGTTAGTCGAGATCCTTTGCCTACTCGGACAATTGAACGAATAGGAAACATTTGGATTCACAATTAACTAAATAAATCAAAAATTGAGAATACAACTAAAGTTAAGAAAAAAGGCAATGACAGACCCAAACAAAACGATTGAATTTTACATGTCTGCAGTTATTTTTGGATGCTTACGCTTACAGTACGTCCATATCGGGAAAAGTGATGTAGAAATAATCTTCCAAAAATCCCTTAAGCGTGTAATCCACATAAATTATTAGTCTTTAAGACCTTGCAAGTTGGAAACATATACAAATGTTTTAATGAACCTATGCATCAATTGGTTACACAAAACATTTTCAATAGAAAATCTATTGTTCAAATTACCAGAAACGTAGGACAAAACATGCTTCCTCATCTTTTAAATCAAGCAAAATTTATACCACATTATTGTCACCTTTTTTTTGTAGCATTTTTCAAAAATCTTGATTAGATGAAAAAACATATTTGCAACCATCTACGTAATGCGAACACTATGGGGTGGACATTTAGAACGTCATGCTGTTTCATTTTCTTTATTGTTTGTACGAGTTTACCTAAATAGGAATTCCGTTGTTCGGTTAACTGGTGTGGCTTTGACACATGCCTGATAGCCATCGCACTCGTCGGGTAACGAAATAGTTTTGTCATTGCTTGTGCAGAGGATTTGATAAAAATCGAAATTTCTTTTTTTTTGCTTGGCTTTAAAAGGTTTTCATTTTTCTCATATATATGTTGCTTTTAAAATTAGGTCTTTACTGGGCGTTGGCACTGACGGATGTAAAATGCTTTTAGGGAGGTTTGATAAAGCAAGTATTCAGGGAGCAATTAAAAAGCAAATTGTTCGGAAAATGAAAGCTCGAACTTGAAGATACGCTTTCCGTTCTCCGGTGCGTCTTGTTAAGCTCGAGAGGGAAAACAGTTTGCATATTTATATTTAATGTAAAGAAGACTAAGAAATGTCGAATATAATATTTTTTTTGTGTAGAGTCTCTTTAATTATACTTGCAGTCATCAGTAACACATTTTCATTGAACCACAAAATCGTTTCAGAAAAATTTCGTCTATGAAAAATTCGAGCATGTGTGACGTTCTCGCTGAATAAGAATTCTTGCTCTTCACTTATCTTGAACGACAATAACGTGTCACTATTGTGTAGAGTATAAAGGCTTATATATTAATCGAAAACCTTTCTTTTACATTACGCAACAATGAATGGTAAACTCACTTTGTCAAGACGTTTGCGACGCTCAAGAAGGAGGATTCGAGGACTTTATAAAGGATCTTAATCCATATTAAATTCTGAACCTATACAAGCATGTCCCTCTGTCAGTCTGTCCGCTTGTTTAATATTTGTGCCGACCTTTCCACTGCCTGAAAATATTAAAAATTTCAAAGCCAAATTTGACGCAAACATTGAAAGTTGGACTAAGGGATATCCTACCTATATGCCTATAAGGTAACCTGAACTGAGAATAACTGTAGGTTTTTTACTCGGTGGTCAAAACTTGCAAAAGATACGCCATAAAAACTTTTATGTGTATATTACGAAAATAGACGAAATCAACCCCATCCATTCACTATTATTGGTGTGGAAATTGCCCTTTTTTTTGTAGCGCCTAATAACGTCAACGAGGTAAATGTAAAAGATTCGACCAAAGCCGAACAAAATTTTCTGGCTTTTGTTTTTATTACATATTTACCAGCAAATTTTACAATTGTTGCTTATGTAAACAGTTCAAAGAATGTGGGATCTTGTCTTAGGATAATTTCAACAATAGAGTGCATTTAGTGTATTAGAAAAGAAAATAATGTGTGGTGTTGAGAGAATTACTAATAAATTAGGAAAGGCCTCACATATATGCATTCACGTGTACATAAAAAAAGAGCGAAGAAAAAGTAATAAAGGTCAGGTTAAAAAAGAAGAATGTATAGCAAAAAACTAATGTATTAATTAGTAACAAAACACCATTCCTGAAAGTAAATAAATTAAATGGAACGTCTCTAAGGTGGATGGGGGAAGTTTCATTATGTTTCTATTTAATTTCAACTTTAAGATTTAATATTGGAAGAAGAGGTTCACCATATTCAACAACTTTAAAGCGAACATTTTTACTCGTTCATATACCCTACACAGCTTGTATGTAAGGGTATATTAAGTTTATGCAGATGTATTCATCATCTAGAAGGACTTGTGATATATGCACCTTCTATTACACCGATCTAAGCGTGTCTATCCGTCTGTCCTGTTTAATCTGCAGGGCCCAGTTATTGAGATATTTTAATGAAATTTGGTGCGCCGACGTGTTTCGGCCCGAGGATGAACGCTACTGAAAATAGCTCAGGTAGGACCACCTATTCAATCACTTCCCATATAATGCCTTATTTTGAAAAGTCGATATATGGATACCAATAGGATGGTGTAGTGTATTAATGGTGCGCCACGACTCTGCAGTGTTTTTAGTTGCTTTAAATGTACGTTTATTATCAAGAGGGGTCGGTAGATATTTCAACGATTGGGAAAAGATTTTCCACTAACAACCTCAGTAAGCAATTCTCTTAGAAGATTCCTTGCCTTCTTCTGTTTCAGTTTTCGATTTCCTTAGTGAAGTAATTGGAAGCTCTCTGAAAGAGATGTTTTATTAAGTTTCTTCAGATAAAAATGAAAGCATTGTTGGCAGCGCAAGAACTATTTGCAATACTTTTCGAAAAGAAGGGACGTAAAGCTGAAGGACAGAATTCTAATTTCAAGTAAATCTTTAACTAGTTTAGTAAGAGGAACGGAAACTAAGAAGATATCGTTTGTGTAGACGGCTGTAATGCCAGTGGGAATAAAAGTGTTTCTCGATATCAATAAAAGGAACTCCAGTGCAATGATTACTTACTTAATATTTTTAATCATATTAATAATGAGTTTAATTTGATAACAAGTTAAGTTCTGCGCAATTGACTGACCAAGATTGATGGAACTCTTTTACTTTATAAAAAAAAGGCGATGTTTACCTTTGATTTTTCCCGTATTTGCGGTGAACACACGGACGACTCGTCTGCACCTGACGTGCTTACATTCTTAAAGTGAACTATAAGTAGTGAGGACGAGTTTGGTAGCAGGAGGAAAGAAAGGATAACATATTCGCTTCTTAGGTGCCTGGCGGAATGAAATGAGCCCCTTTCGAAATGTTGCGAACATTTAGACTAAATTAATCGAATTAAACAAAATGGAAATCAAGACAAGCTTTCACCACTCGGTAAGCAGACGCTCTTAAAGAGGGAAAGAGAGCTTCGCACTTTCAGACTCGGAAGTCGTTACAGGGGGCATTCTTGTATGACTGATAGCTGGACATATGCAATTTCTCACAACAAGCCTTATGTCATTATATCTTCTGTCAACGCAAGTTTCACGCTGTTCGGAAATTTCCAAAGGTCAAAAGTTTAAGGCGTTTGAGGTCGGTATTATGGACACGTAAGGAATTACATTTCCAGCTGAGTATTTGAAAGCTGCATTTCTTGCTCGCACGTGAATCATCCGGGGTTTGTGGATGTGTCGTCAGCGTCGCAGAAACTCATATTCAAAGCGAATTTTAAGTTTTATCGTTAATTATGACGCGACATTCCAAGAGGAGGAAAAGTGCAACAGGATATAGCTGATATCGTACACTAAGATAGAAAATGAAATTGCAGCGAGCAGGTGTTAGGTATTTGTGCTTTCATTCAAAAGCCGCCTTTATGATATTCTAAATATCTTTTTTTGAAAAGTTTTGTTTCATAAAATCGTCCACATCACAATCTACTCAAAGTTCTTCCTAGCTGCAACTAACCAAATATCTGCTTTCTATTCTATTGCTCCTTTCCGCAATTCTACTCTCGTTTATTGATAAAGTGGTGAAAAGGAAACTTTTCGTTTTCCCCATTTTTTACTGTATATGAGCTGGGAAGTGCAAAAAAATAATCGAAGCTAATTGAATGAATAAAACGAGAATTGCCTGGCGAACCAACCATCAACAAATCAGCGAAACGAAATGCACATCCACTAAATGCCTGAAAGGCAATTTAGTTAAAATTGTTGCAAAATGCATTAAAAAGTAAGAAGAAAAGAAAAAAACCCATATGGTTATGTAGCAAAAAAAAAGGAGGAAATGCGTTGCGACGAAAAAGGAAAAAGAAAAAACGAAACTTTTCGGAAACATTTCCTATATGGTGACAGCTAATAATACTGTGGCCATGGTGATGACGGTGGTGGCGGTGTCGATGACTATGACAACGATGATGATGTTGAATATGGTGATGTGCAGCCAATATTACTAATGCTGATTGAGAAAGGGAAACAGCTAGTCAGTTAGCCACCAGTCATACATATATACATATATATATATATATATATATATATATATATATGTGTATATATATGTATATATATATATGCGTGTGTGTGTATGTGCGTGCGTGTGTGTGTATGAGGAAAGCGCTATAGCTGTTGTCTTTATACGAACGCAACTTCCGGCAATGCACGCGTTTAAGCGGAAAATGTTTTCTTTACTTGCTTTTAATAACAAACAATAGTTTTGAATGAAAAACGCACCATAATCTTCAATTCAATGTAATACCAAATAACATGGAAAAGTTTTTTAGGCCTTCCATATGGATGGCTAGAGAAATGATTTAAAATGAATAAATGACTGACTGAATGAATGAATGGAATATACTCGGAGATAGAGAGCTGGAATAGTTACACTTGAGTGCTTTTATGCTGGCGCGCGCTTTTATTTATGTCTGTCGCCCTTTTGTTTTTTAGTTTTGTCTGCTACCGAAACTGTCATACTGTCAATTGCACTAAACGATTATTGGTGGAAAGTTGTGGGGTGGTAGTCGTGCAGTGAGACATAACACATTTTTTTCCTCAATGGTTAGCCATGGAGAAAAAGTTTGTGTTTAAAAGCAATTTACTTGAAAGCAGACATAAATTAAAAAAAAAAAAATTTTTTTTTTTTTTTCAACTACAGTTCAGCTCGAAACGCATTAAGCTAAAAATTGCATTTTGCACATTGTCAATAAAAAATTTAAAAAATTTTAAATAAATCCTCCAGTTTAGACTTTTTAATTTCCTTCTCTCTTCTAACACTACTCTTGTTTAAGAGTAAAAGCAATTATGGCCGTTCATGAAAGCTTTCCAAGCATGAAAGCATTTAGATTTGAAGTTAGAATTGACTACATTACGTAAGCCTCCCTTCGAAGAAACCCTCTCAACTATTTGCATTAATCTTGTCCTAAAGCTAAAGCAGGAAAATGCTTCTATTTCTTGGAAGAGCTTTTTTCGATACCCGAGGCACCTTTTTCACATTTCTTAGAACCTGATCCTTCGCGCAGTAAATATTTTCACATTCATATTTAACTTTCTTCTTTTATGCACGTATCTGTCAATCCATCCGCTCGCTTAATGTTGAAATCTACAAATGTCCATAACCGAAATGGATTGCCGCATGACACACTACATGCATTAACGGATTTAGGTCGCAATGCAAGTGAAATATTGCTACCGTGATGGCAGTATTAGTCCATTACGGTTTAACAAATATTTCGCTTTAAAGAAATCTATTTCAGATCATCTAAGAATCGTCCTAAATTGGACAGAATGATTTGATAGCCTTTTATTTCTTTATCCGAGATTTAAATAAAACGGTTTAAACGTTGCCGTGGCTTTCATCTCCGCATTGCTTCGATATGGGGGAAGCCATTTTCATCAGTTTGATTTTGGGTTAAAATAACAGCATCCTAATCATCAACACTGTTAGTATCTTAGCCAAAGATTTCTTTGAGTCGTGTACAGAGTGGTCGCAAAATCAATACCGACTTATTTTGTTGTTTCACGCGGCGACAGTCAATAAAAACTTTATTTTTACATATATCTGCTGAATGCCTATTGAAGGCATTCAAGTTTCACTCCAACGTAAAGATAACCTTTCTATTAGTTTTTTTTCACCATCACTTCAGACTTAGTTCGTTGGGTTTAGACGCTTTACTCGTGTTCCGCGATTGATTCTTTTGTGGCCAATGTGTTCTGTGAACTGTCATCCCACTGTCAAATTCACTATCAGAATGTTTTTGTTCGTTGTTTTAATTTCGCATCTCACACGGGTGCAATGATTTTTACTTATAACATACTTTTGACAGTGCACCCTATTACAATCAGTGTCACCAGCATCAACATCATCGTGTTCATTATTATCATTGTCAGCAAGAGCAAGAACAGCAGCAGCAGCGGCAGCAGCGACATTATTGATTTGTTGGCGCTGATAATGTCAGTCGCGCGTGTGAGCGTAATTGAAAATAATAGAGCAGAAAAACAACACGAAACTTTCCCCATTGTAGGGTATGATTTAATATTTCTCTAGAGCAAGACTTGAAAAAAAAAGCCGGGAAGTTGGACGTATTTTTTAAACATTGTAAAATGAAGATTTTAGGTCGTCAAGGCTTGCGCTTCAGTTCCATGTAACACATGTGATAGATTAATTGCTTTATCTGACACGTTTGTAACGAGAGTTTTTTTCCTCCCTTTTTTCAATATTAATTGTTAAAGGTGTCAAAGAATTTATTTATAAACTGTGGCAGGAGGCGTAGCTATATTTTATTCCTTAGATTTGACGTTTTAGTTTCATTTAAATATATATGAAATTTTAGTAATAAGAGAGATGATATGCTGTGATAAGCGGAGACGAAGGAAAGACAGAAAAATATGAAAATCCTCATCAACAGATAATTACACATCCCAGTTAGGAGTTCGCATTTCGCAGGGTCTATAAATCGTTAGAGTTACAAACTACTTCAGTGATCATTAACCGTTCAACTCTGTTCCTTTCACGACCGACTGTCTAAATAATAACAATCCTAGAAAGTCTTCGAGTGCATTTTCAAAGGAAATTCTGAGCTTATAGGATTATGATTATTTGTGTTTAATTCGACGGCTTTATAACTTTTATACCCTACACCACGTGTGGTATAAGAGTTCCAAGGGGAATCCATTTAAGCTTGTTTTGTCTGTCCGTCTTGTTTTTTTTTTCGCTCCACATACACACTTTTAAGATATTTTGGTGAAATTTAGTGCTTTGGCCCAACGGCAAACGCTATTGAAAATGGATCGGAACTCCCCGGTTTGCAACCACTTCCCATTGCAATTTTTTATAATAAAATTTGTAGGAAGCAAATTAAGTTTTCTAAATTTGGATCATCCGCCTGAGTAGCCGACGGGGCAAAGAAATTCGACAGACAGCTCAATGGTCGGGGAGATCAAATCTCGAGTGCGGAAGAATTTTCAATACATCCGCTAGTCTTAGATGCTAGTGCTTTACGACTTTAATCTTAGAATTTATTCTCTGGCTAAATTAATAATAATAATAATAATTATAACAATAATGAATTTGGATCACGTCATATGGTGTTTCGGGCATCCTCGAATATTCGGGCTTTCATGGAAAATGTGTCTTTGCATGAAAATAATGTATAATATGTGATGTAGTTATTACCAAAACGAGCGAATAACCGCACTAGGGGAAGTGAAGTAGGGTATCTAGGGATATCCATCGGTTATGATGTTTTTTCTTGTTTTATACGAAGTAGTAATCAATGTCGCGTAAATCCAGCATAAAGTAGAAACTTGAGTTTAAAACCGCCATAATTGAGTTAGTAGGTAACCTCTTTAAAATTGGAAAAATGTGTCCATTGTCATTGGCATTGCGCCCGCTAAGCGAAAATTTTCTTGGTTGCTTGATAATTTGACTATTCCTCCCTAACATTTGATTGCAATTCTTTGTTGTGCAGAACAATCGACTTCTAAATACCGGAAATATTTTCCGATGATAATACACTACTTTCAGGCTATTATTTCGACGGGTACTGATATAGTAACAGCTATACTTGTGTATCTTTAAATAGACAACTTCTTAAATTAAGAACGGATGCTGAATTGCTTTAGGCATTTCAATAAGCCTTTTAAAAATTTTCCACCTTCAAATGGGAGGAAGCATAATAACATGTTTGGAACGCTTTTTGGTGTTTTGCAGGTTATGTGCGAGCCGGTTGCGCATTAGTATATCCTGCACCATTTGAGTTTACGCGGACAGTTTCTATTAAGCCTGTTCGGACTTAGATAACACCTAGACGTCTTAAGGTCCACCCTTTATTAGATCGATTGCTGCAGAAAATGTTTCTAAATTTAAGCTTTCCTGTCCGTCTTTCTGTCGGAAGTCTATATACTTCTGTGTTCGCCCCTTTTGAGATATTTTAAGGAAGCTTGGTCCGTCGACATGTTTTGCCTCAAGGACAGGCCATGTTGAGAACAGTTCGGATGGTGCCACTTTTTCAACTACTTGCCATATGAGGCATATGAAGTTTTCATATAGGTTGGTGTAAGGTCTTTAATGATAACCCATGGTCCGCTGTAGTATTTTTACTTGTTTTATTTAATTTATTATACCCAAAAGTGTACTGTTTGTTTTAATTATGGCCGCAGCGCTTTAACGGCAAAATTGTATTTCCTAAACGTACAGCACGACGGCACAAGGACCCTTATAATGTAATTTAGGTTACTGTAGAAGCGTTTCCATCTTATTATGCAAATATTCTTCACAAGAAGATGTGAACCTCGATTTCCTGTTAATTGACTTTGAATCAGAAGGTAATTTATTATATTTTACACTACCAATGTGATTCAAGTTTTAATGTTGTTCAAGTAACGGCGTATGTTCTCGAGCATATTTTAATCACTTGAAATGTTTTTCAGAAAAGGTGATTCAAAGTCGATGCGGAAACAGTGTTATCGCTTTTTCGTATTAATTTTCAGTTGCGTTTTTAGTCATGCTCGTGTGTGGAACCTTACCTTTTTTTTTATATATAGTAAGTGTGAATGTCTATATAATGAGTGTTCGATGTATATTTCTATTCGTTTTTCCATGGGAGTATATAGTCAGAGATTTATTGTTGCGGGCGTCATCATGGTTTCAATGCATTGCATTCTCGACGTTTACACCATTGTTAGGCTTTTCAAATATTTATAAAGTTAGACACCCTACATCACTTCGCTTAATTAATAATACATTTAAAATTATATATTATTTTTATGTAAATGCATCGTTTTCATGATAGCCCCCATATTGGAGGAAGCGACAATGTTGTGTAATTTTAGGAAACTTAATTGACTTGTCGAAGATTTTATTACATTGCAATTACTTCCATCATAACAAACCATGAATTAGGCTTCGCCGTCATGAGAACTACTCTGCGGTCTAAAAAACGCATCTAAGTGATCTGAATTCGTTATGGTTGGTTTACGAAGAGCAAATTCTGATCATAAAATATTAAAAATCCGGTCTTTGCATATAAGGCCTTATTTTTTATTAGAAACCTTATATGAGTTGGGATCCAACAAATAAATCTAGGTTCTCCAAATTCGTCAAGGTTTATTTTTGGGTTAAATTATTGTTATGAAGGAATTTTCGTGAAGAAATATTGAAAATTAGATCTTTTTACCATATAAACATTCAGTTTCCACAGCAAGGGAGAGCTTCAAAAAATTGCTTCATCCGATCCAAACTTTTCACGCCAATTTGGAATGCCGACATGCTCTAAGTAAGCGGCTTTCAAAAAATCAGAATATTCTTTCTTATACCTACTTATCAAAATAAGGGATTCTATGGGGAGTGGTCGCAAAAGTGGCCCGATCTGAACCATTGTCAATAGCTTTCGTCCATTGTCAATAAAAAACGTCAGTGTAGCAAATTTCATCAAAATATTTTGAAAGTCGATTAGAAGGGTGCATGGACAGACATTAAATGGACAGACGGATAGATAAGCTTACGTTAAATCAGAAAATGATTCTGAATCGGTCGGTATAATAAAAAGTGGGTTTATCTCAAGCTCCTCTGGATGTAACAACCGTTTGCGCAAACTTAACCTGTACCACAAGAGGTGTAGGCTACAAAGAACAAATGGACTAGTAGCAGATATGAGCACACGCAATAGTGCACCAATGTAAATGGATCCGACGCATCTTATCAATCACATATGCGTGCGTTTTTTGATTAAAATCCGTGGCTTTCTATATTAACCTACGCGACTGACAACTCATTTCGATTTCAATGTTATTTATTATGCCCACACGAATGCCTGCCTGTGACTTTCTATGTCAGTTGATTTATTTTGCCTAATTGTTTCCGTCTATTTCGTTTTTAGAAGAATTCTATTCTTTTCTATTAACATGCTTCTTACCCTGAATTGCGTTAACGGAAAAGCCCAATATAACTGAATTTTTTATATATCCGATCCGAGCAAAAGGAACTAATAATAATGATTAAAGACTTTAAAGACAAACTTAAAATTAAAGCAAAACCTTTCACTTAAATTCCATTATATTTACGGTCAATAAACTATGGCCATGAAAAAACGCTAACGTTCGAACAAAAGCATCTCCACACATATATCGTTGTACATTTGTATGTTGTGCAAATACTCACATGCACGCGACCCTGCCAGCAAGCAAGCTCTAGGGATTATTGTTATTAATATTTTTTTTTTTTACAAATTTTTCATTCCTTTTCATGGCTTTTCCGCTTTTCTTTTCTTTTCATTTTTTTTTTTTTTTTTTTTTTTTGGAGGGAAATAACGGAATACCATTGAAATAAGTTATGCTTGTGCTAGCACATGTACATGTGTTCTATGATCCTTTTTGATTCCTTTCGTTACCACAATGTGGTAAAATTTTTGTGCTACTCAAGCTCTTAAGGTGTTTCATGATGTATTATGGAAAAATATTGCTTTTTTCTTAATTTCATTTTATTTCCTAAAGGCTAAAATGATGAGAATCATAAAAACCGTGAAATTTCATTCTTGATATCTACACTGTAAATAGACTATTATGGTCAGAAAGGCAAAACATAACAAAATATTGTTGTAATAAGTATATAGCTTAAGTGCCTTATGTGCCTTAAAAAATTTGTGTTAAAATTTTAATTTATTATAAAAAAAACAATGACAGTATAGTGGGCTACCCTACATCACTCTACAGTTACACACATATCGACTTTTCAAAATAAGGTGTTACATGGAAGGAAGACGAAAAAGTGTTCCGATCGAAATCACTTTTAATAGCAGTCGTCCAAAGCACGTCAGTGCGCCAAATTTCATCAAAATGTCTTCAAAATTGCTGCATGTTTACGATTTTATTTGCCAAGTGCGTTGAGTCTGAGAAGCTTATCAAAAGGAATGAATAGTTGTCTGAGATTAGTTCGTTGTGATTCATGCCGAACAAACACATATGACTTCTTAGGCAATTCAAGGCATTTTGCCCTTTAATAGCATCTTTCTATCTCTCTCTCTCTCTCTCTCTATCTGTCTCTCTCTCTCTCTCTATTCCATTTTCCTTTTCTGTCTTTATCTCTCTCCCTATTTCTCTCTCACCTTCTCCTTCTCTAACGTACTGATCATTTATGGGACGACCTTCTTCAATTATGACTTCGGTCATTACTTTGGACCTATCAACCAAAATATTGACTATATTTGAGTTGTCGATATCGCGACGGGAAATGCTTTTTTGATAATTATTTGCTGGCACTTTGTACGTATTTCTCATCAAAGAATTGCTTACCAATTTACCTCAGCTAGCTACAGCTATTGTGGTGTTTACATATTCAGTGTGAACGCGAAGAGTATCCGAGATTCACTTAAATATAAATATATTTTGTAGCGCACTTAACAGCACTACCTTTGCTTTTATAAACAATTATTTATTTACTGACACGCACGTCCACTCGATGTTTTTAAAATTTTTATCTATTCCCCAAGGGCTAGTCTTTTCCTGGTCCGAAGTGAAACAACTGCATTTACCTGGAAATTTATTGAATGAAATTCGTAAGCTAGAATTGTTGCTTGGGAAAGAAGAAGAGGGAAAAAAACATTTTTTTGACAGCATGTGTGTTTTATTATGACAGCTTTGACTGTTTCGTAAACCACACACGTTTCACACGAATGCAACGTGCGCTAAACCATGTCAAACCATTGAGGAAACAATGCCGACGATGATGCACTCAATTCTACAAAAAAAAAAAAAGAAAAGAATAGTGCAATACAAAATGCATACAATGTCTGCAGTGTTGTCTATTTTTGTTTATTTATTTACTTTGTACTGTTCTGTTATTTTCAAAAAGTGCAACACACACACGGGTCAACAATTTCGATGCGAAAAAGGCTTACATACTTTTTTTTGTCGGTATTGGTGTGTGTGTGTGTGTGTGTGTGTGTGTGTGTGTGTGTGTGTGTGTGTGCACAATCCGTTCGATGCAAGCATGGGGTGATAAAGTAATTTAATATGTATTTTAAGGCGCGTGTTTTAATAGGTATTTTGCAGATTTACAGGCGCTCTCTTGTTCATCATAAAATATGTATATTTATTCTAACACATAAGTTCATAAACATAAGCGTGTCGCCGCATATGCCTTGAGGTTTACAGTTTCATCTCGTTGCAATGAATGTAAGGGGTGAAGTTAGAGAATTTCCCCGAAAGCTGTTCTGATTTGTTACAGTTATTCTTGTATTTATTGTTATTAATGTGGTTTTATGACGTTTGCTTTACATTTTTACGTATTTTGATTACCTTCACTCTTGAAAAAAAAAAACGAAAGAAACTACGTCAAGGATATTCCCGCGAGATTGTATTAATGTTTATTTATTTTAAATGTACACAATAACAGTAACAATAAAAATAATTCGATTTATGATTGCGTGTCTGTGCAAATGAAAGTTGAACGCGCTGGCTGAGAGAGAGGGAAATACGCTATAATTCTTTGATTTTTATTCTAATCCTTTTAAAGTCAATACACAAGAAAAATGCAAAATGGTTGCGAATATTTCCAGTTAAATAAAACTCTGTCATCATTTGGGTATGAGAATTGTTTTGAATAAATATCCGAAGAGATATTCTTTCCCAATTTCAGCGAGACAGTCGCTTGCTTATAAAGTGTTATTCTTTTTTGCTGGATAAGTGATTTTTAATATTTGCTTAATATTAATATAAATGAAAATGATGAGAGAGGGAGACCCCTGTCTTCAATGATTATATTCATGCATAAGTTGTTGGTATAACATTTTTGCAATGACTTGTAGCGATTCACTTGCAGTCTCCTCATAGCAATAAATGATAAATATGAAAACTATTTTCGGCTATGGACGATACTTTTATACACATCAGCTTTAGTGAAAAAAAACGCATATCCTTATCGTGGGTCTATTGTAGCTTATGAGTAATTAGCTAAAAACCGAAAAGTAGAGCTATGCTCACTTTATGCTTACTCTGTGTGACAACACTTCCAAACTTGGAACTGATAACTTCATTTTTGTGGCCACGGGAATCTTCACCACAGTCGGACAGACGGACAGGCAGACACGCGGGCGGAAGCAGGTCCGTGCAGCTAGGGAGAAGTATAGATAGGTGGACAGACATACGACGGTACTGGCAAAAAGATGGACAGGTGCGTCTGTTCAGAATTTGGTGCTGATCACGAATATATAATATATCTTTCGATGTCCGAACAACAATGTGAATTTGTTTATAACCCCAAAAATCTTTATTTATTCTTTGAAACTAATCTTATCGCCTTGAAAACACTCAATATGTGTTCTTTTGGTCTGGCGGAAGCAATTCATAGTGCACAACACCACAATAGTGTGTAGAGAAATATTTTCATTTTGACTTTTTTCGGTTTTGGCTCGGCCTTCGCTCGATAGATCCTTTTTTTCCGGGTCGTATGTGCGGCGGTGCCAACGGTTTCACAAAATCAATATATTCTCATCCGTTGGTGGTGGACATAAAAACGGATGCGATTCAGCTATACCTGCACAGTAGTTGCCAAGGTGTCGTGACGATGTTGATGTGTTAATTTCTTCACAATTGCTTCCTCCAGATTAATGTTATTACGTAATCGCAAACTGTTACACATATTTGGCGGTGGAATGTAGTAACTGATATAGTAGTTTCTATGGTCACAGGTATTTTTCATTCGTTCGTTAATGACATGCTCCATTACGTCATATAACATCGTTGAACATATAATACTGAACTGTAAACCCAAATTATTTTCGACTGCAGTTTCGCAACGGAAGGCAATGCCGTCTAGTTCTAGATTCCGCCAGAGGTACTGCCCGCGATAAAAAGCCATCTAATTACCATACTCTCCCATTCCTGGGCTATTAGTTCCCCGATATTTCAGATTTTCCATAACCTTTCATTGTCCTCTCCTGAATTGTTAAGGAAGAGCTATAAAATAACTCAAAAATGTTCGCTAGATTCGCTTTTTCTTTTTGTCTTTAATCATATGCAAATCTAAAATTGTATGTAAATATTTAATGGGTCACAAATTCCAAATTTTCTACAACTTTTTCCCATCTATCTGGCAACATGGCGATACCGTATCGAAACGATGATATTGGCTTGGCAGCAATCCGATCATCGGCCCTTTTTCGCACCTCTTTGGCATTTCGAAACCGCGTGCCAGCCACACCATGCTGCTGCGAACTGAACAAGTTGTAATCAGGAGGCGTTATGTCGGGTGAGTACGATGGGTGTGGCAAAACATCCTATTCAAGCTGTAACAGTATATCCTTGAAAGCACTTGCAATGTGTGACCGAATGTTGTCATGCAAGACGATGACTTTGCATCTGTTAACCGCTACTGCTGGTCTTTTTTGCAATAGTATATTGTCAAATTTGCCCAGTTGGCGTCGGGAAACGTTTTCTGTAACAGTTTCATTCGGTTTCAGCAGCTCATACTACACTATACGTTTTTGACCCCACTATACACTGAAATAATCCAATAATACTAAGTGGAAAACTGTTATTTTATGCAGAGAAAGAGCAAAATCATCGAAATCAACCGTTGTGCACATTGACACTTCGTTGCATACATGCGTACTTGTTAAATCTAGTTTTATTTCATGTCGTATTTTTCAAAAGAAATATGTTAAGAATTTATTTAAAAAATAATCTTTCTATCAATGAATTATTTTGTCACCAACAACACTATCCTAAACGCAAGCGATTACACCACAAATCGCTTTAACCTTCTGACCATTTTCTCTGCCGTGAAACGAAATAACTCAAGTTTGACCATCGGTTCCAGTGTAACTTGTTAATAGGCAAAGAGAAAAACTCGAATTTTACTTTCAACCACGCAACAGCTAAGCCGTCTTCAACGTCCTGACAGAACGAACGATAACATCTAAGCTTGTGTTGAATTGTCTTTAAACATTGAATGACCACAACGACGGATGTCTGGCCATTGAGGACAACGCAAAGAGTGATTGTCTAGTTAACAGAGGACCCCAAGTGATTGTGGCAACTCCTGAATCTTTCTGTAGCGTATCAACGCGTATTCTGTGAGGAGAAGAGTGAGATGTCCCATCGTATGCTAAATCAATGCGAGGCCATTTGCAGAATCAGACACCAAGTGTTTGGCGATCAATTTATAACGTCGGACACTGTATGATGATCCTACACCTGGACGGTTAGGGGCAAGGTACGGAATGCCCATGTAATTAATAAAAATAATAAATATTTTCAACCACAACATGCAAGTTTCATAGCACATCTATTGCATGTACCAGGACATGACAAAAAGCCGAGCATTATTATTATTAGTGTAGCTATTCTTATCGATCACTTCTCTCCAAAGGAAAGATTGCATAAATCTTTATTTAATACTTAGAAAACTAATACAAATATTAGCATATTAACCAATTTACTGGCAACTACTCAATGGTTTAAAGGGATTTTCATATATGCGTTCTAAGTTATATGTCAGGGTTTGACCTCAGCCGACTGTATTTCTTATTTGTTGTCCTTTCATTTCAATGTTTTGTTATTTATTTCCAATTTACATTTGTATTTAAATTTTTTTAATTAATATTTATTCTAGTTTTCTCCAAGAAAATTTATGCCTGGTCCTAACAGCTTATCTCCTATTCAACAATTTTTATGTATTTTATTTTTGTTGCTTTTATGCACGCTACCACTACAGAGTATATTCACTTTCTCCTACTGTGTGTAACGGTATAGATCAACATTGTCGATGACTGCCTTATGCCACACAATTTTAAATTTAAAGGAACTATGCAGTGAAATTGGATTACACTACACCCCGTAGTCTGTATTAGGCTCTACTATACCCTGCTACACTCTACGCTATTTTTGCATATAGTTTAACATTAGCTGCGTTTTCGTGGAGCTCTATACAGAATTCTCTGCTCGAGTTCAAGTCTACGTAGAGTTAAAGCCGAGATGAAGAAAGTCGCCCACCAAGAAACACTACATATTTTGAGGTTTGTGTCTTTGCTAAAGATGCCTTCATTAGGAAATACTGGGTGCTTCTGTGCTACAACGTGTAAAGCAAACCAAGCATTTTTTCTGATCGCCAACCTAGTCATTGCGATTAAGTTTTGTACGAACATTGACGGACTGCAATGTGCAAATCGAGTTATATCAATTTTCAGAGACGTTGCGCAGCTACAGATTTTTGATATGTCTTGAAGAACGCTCGAAGAAAAACCTCTTTTCATTACCATGTTCAGGATTTATCTAAACTTCCCAAAAAAAAAAAAAATCGTGATACGAAAAGCAGTGATACCAAAAATTTGCAAATCATAGCCGTTATAATGAAAGCGAGTAATACATTGAAGAAAATCGCATTTATCACTCGACTACAATTCCCCGTAGGCTGGAAGGTGAAAATTTTGAAATTTCCTTAAAATTGTTTTGTCTTTTAAATCTTATTTTGAAGCTGAAGAATGAATTTCTGCAACAATGAAGCCAAGGTAGGCTCGTACAAGCTTGCGTAGCGTTTTTGTCAAATTCTTTATCCGTGTTGTCCACGAAACTCGGGGGAAATATCAAATATTATTATAGAATCGTCATAACATTTTCTGAGCTGTATCACTAAACTGAGCCAGCGCCTTCATGCAGCTTTATTCCAAACTTATACAGAAGTAGTCGCGTTGTATTGTCCTGTGTTTCGAATATGTTGCATACCATTATAATAAAAATATTTATTTTTTTGTTTGCTCTCGCCCGACTGCGCGCGTACATTGTAGGAATTATTTTCAAACTATGCAAGAAAATGGTTACACTTACAATGTATGTTACGCCTTAACAGAATTATTATTGGTTTCTGGTTTCGAATCTCAAAAATATAAAAACTCACAAGAGTAATACTTGTAAAAAAATTCGTTCTAAACCGGATATCATTGTTTTTTAAAATTTTACATATCTATATATGTATATATATGTGCGTGTGTGTTTTTGTTCTTCAATAACCATAGTCATTGACTTGACTTATGGAAACTTTGAAATTATTGTTTTATTTATTTTACAATTTTGAAAACTTTTCCAAACCTTAGTTTTTATAGAAAGGCATAAAAAGTTATGACTTTATTGATGAGAAGAACGGGCTGACTCTTCTTCGTTTTGTATAAAATGCAGAAATTTTACTCTTCTCCTTTTTAATTTATTCTTTTTTTTTTGTTTTTTTTTTTTACAATCGTAAATATTTATTTAGCTTAAAGAGCGTCCACAGACAGACAAAATGGATAAGCGGAAGATTTCTTTACTGTACGGTACTGTGTGTGAAAACGTTTTGCAATATATCTGTGATTTATTAGTGTTTGATTTATTCTGTTATTTATTTTTATTATTTTTGTTGAAAAGGATTCACAAAGCAAACGCTTAGAGAGATATAATGGCAGAGGATTTTTACAGTTTTTTCTTTTGTTCTGCAAACACTATTCGGCGCGTAGGATATGCACACACATAGAGACGTGCGTACATTCGTAATAATAATGTAGTTGTGGTTAAATTAAGAAATCTATGGGTTTTAAAGGAATAAGGCATTAAAAGATTTATGATCGGATACAAAAATTAAATAGAGAAAAACTAAGAATTAAATTAACAAGTAGGAAAGTTTAATTCAGCTGTGAACGAATCTTTTACACCACCACTGTTATCTTAAGAGAGATCAAAAAGAAAAGTTAAAAATTCAATTTTCATTTTCTATAACATTGGGTGGACGTGGTTGATGTTTTCTATTTTTGTAGAATAAAAGTGTTAATGTTTATCGTGGCTTGTGTAGTTTTTGAGTAACGAGCAAAATACAGACAAAGTTTCACATAGAAATTTTCGAAGTGTTTGGTAAATTCGAAGGCATCGGTTTCATTTTTGCGAACGGGAGAACGATAATACTCAGTTTGGCCGAACCGCAGATACACACACGAACTATACGAAATGTACGAAATGTACATGCTTAGGTGTATCCATCGCCGAAGGATGAGAAGTACATTCATTTTGTCAAAGCGTTTCCAACGTATCGAACGAAGCTTCAGAGACCCCACAAAATGAATATATTCTTGATTAGCATCAAATTTTGAATCGATTTGAGCATATCCGTCTGTCCGTCTGTGTAACGAATATTGTAAACAATCTTGTGATGACTTCAAATTTGACAGAAATATTGAAAATTATTGCACGCAGGTTGGCATTGAAAATGGGCTAAATACCTCGAAGCACACGCCTACAGTAGTGCATGAAGTGAGAACACTTCCTTTTTTAAAAATAAACAAAAAATTGTTTTTTTAATCATGAACTCTTAAATCACAGCAAATGAATCTATAAAAAATTAAACATATAGGCAGTGGCGCGGTACTTGAACAAAACTGGAAAAATCAGTCGCGCCTACTCCATTTTGTAGTATATCATTATTTTAAAGCCCGTCACAACGCTTGGGAGCAATCTTCAAAACGCGCATAAAGTATAGAATTACTTTGCCAGTTTCAAATTCGCAATACACATAAGCGCGTCCGTCTGTCCATCTGGCAGTAGGTGTAGTATCTGTGATAAACAGTCTCTCGTTCGCAACGATAACGATATCACTTACAAATTTGCAAAAGAATTTGAAAACTACTCAAGCCTTTGAAGGGACACGGCTTAAACGCCTACATATTGTACGACAAAAACTGAAATATTGTAGGGTATGAAAATTTAATTTGGTCACAACCGAATATAATGTTCTTAGTTATCACTTTTCCAGTCATTAAAAATTTATTATTTCTGCAAAGCAGTGGCGTTTAATTGAAAGTATAAAAAATATACTCTTCATTGATAAACATATTTTGTGATCTACCGCTACAATTATTTCAGTATGCCTCTAAAATGACCGCTTATGCCAAGAGATAGTGTGCAAAAAAGAGAAAATTTTACATCCAACCAACTTGAACCGGATCGTTAATCAAAAATATCAGATATTCTAAGGCAAGGAGCTTCAGCGCTTGCAGTGGATCTCTCAGATCGCCGCATGGACCCCCCAGGTAATTACAACAATAATAAACAATGGGTTAAACGGGTAGCACACATTGGTATCCAATATTTTAAAACTTAGAGATAAAATGATTTTTACACGTATTTTTTAACTGCGCTGCCCAAGGATTTCGATCAATACCTCAATAGGTTGTATGTTACAATATTTGTGCTCCTGTGTGCGTCTATGAGTTTGTAAACGCATCACGGCCACTTCCTTTGTCTTACTAATCGATTGAAACAAAAGGCCAACTTAATAGAAACCTAGATCTAATCAGAAATTTTAAGAAACCAAATATTTCTACGACTGCTTATGCAGATAAACTCAAGAGGTTTCGTTTACAATTTTAAGCGGAAGCGGTAATGCTCCTTCTATCACATTGCTCTTTCAAAACAAAGTCTGCCGAACTACCCTATTCACCCTATCCAGCTGCATCTGATTTCTTTCTTAATTCTTAAAACGCAAATAAAAAAACTCTTCCAGGGACATTGTTTTGAGCCGGTTAAAGAAATAAATTCAATTCCAGAAATGGATGAAAAATAACACGAATATCAATCTGAGAAGAAAAACTATTGTTATCGTTATAAGAATGGAAAGTCTTTTCACTTTTTAACCACAGCGGTACACCATTGCGACGTGTATAAAAAGTTTATGAAATGTTTAAATTTCCCAAAGAACTGGTTCTTCCTTTAAATCTGCATAGGTGCATAATAAATGCTTCAAATATATATAATTATATAACGATTTTCGTCTATCACTGTTTCCACGAACCGCAAGGCCACGAGCAACCAACGAAAGACCCAAGTAATTAATTTGTGAAACAGATTTTTTTTTTATATTTTTTTTTTTGCCGAAGCTTTCAAAAAATTCTCATGAGCTGGCAATAATTGTGAATGAACTGATTGCATATCGGGCGAGACGCTAAATACTTAGTAAAGGCTCAAGTTTGAGTTTCTTTTTTTTTTTTTTTTGTTTTTTGGGTTGAAACAACCAATCATTTAGATGACAGCAATAAGCAGCCTGGCAAGAGGGGTAACCAAAGTATTCCGGCAAGCGGGCATTCACAGTCTGAGTGGCAGCTGTGTGTGTTAATGACCAGACAAGAACAACCGTAAGAACATAATAGTCTTTGCAAACTAACTCACTAAGCGAAAAAAAAAAAAAAAAAAAAATAAGATAAAAATCCATATGAACTGACTATGATTAGGCAGTTTATTTCTGTATGACAACAACTGTATGCACAGAAACGCCACCAAAAACGGATGAGAGAAAAAGAATAAATAAAGAGTTAAAATGTCATCATTTGTCATGACAAAATAAATATAACTCCATACCGCAAACACACTGAAATTAGCTGACATATGTGAATGCCTTGCTTGCATGCTTGCCTGTCTGCCTGCCTGCCTGCCTGCCTTGCAAAATCATTTTTCGCTTAATCATTATGCGCTCTCTATACAACGTACCTGTCCCTGTCGAGATAAACTTGAATGAATGGCTTGGCATTTTTAATTCTTCGACTACCTTATGAGGGATTAGTACAATTGAACGCAAAAAAAGGAACAAAAAAAGACAAAAAAAAAACCTGCCGAGTTAATCATAAATTTTTCATTTTTGTTAATAAAACTCGTTTGAAACTCAATAAACAAGATAAGCATAAAAGCAACTTTTGACACAGAACGAAAATCGAACACCCACCGTTCAAGGTTTTGCAAATTATCGAGAACTTACCAACAGCAACTTCTAGATAGTATATACGTCTTCCATTGGAATCCTTGGAAATTAGATTACGAATATTTTTGTATGTGGAAGAAGGACATTTGACGATTTGAAATTTCCAGAAAGCGCGCGGATAGGTCGAACAGAAAGGTCTTGAAAACTTCTATTAATGAAAACGCAATATGCCCTTTGTAGAGTTGATGATTATTCGTCACAAGCAATACAATTAAACGGCGCTCTTGTCTTTTGGCAACGATTGCAAAATTGAATGCAAGCGCATAGCTTTGGATCAGACAATAATACAGAATTAATGAAAACTCCGTATATGTTTGAACTCACAAGCTGATTAGAAATATTATAAAAACTTTTTTTTTTAAATTGTTTTTCAAAATTGTTAAACAAATTTTTGATTATTACAAAATCCTTTTGTTTGTTACCTTTTAGTTCATGTATGTAATATTTATTTGTTTAAAGAAGTAAGCAAAACAAAATGGAATTTTATCTGGTCGAGAAAGAATCGCGGATGTCTGTCACATAACAAGATTACTTGGCGTGCGCTTTAAATGTTTCCTCCTCGAAAGTCGAGCGTATTGCCTCTTTTCAGCTCCCTGAATCTATAAACCTTTCCGCCCACTACTCTACGTATATGTATAGGAGAATTGCTCTAATAGAAATATTACTATAAAAAATACATATATAATTATAAAAAAATATAAAAGAAAAAAACAAATTTCCAATGCAACAGCATTTGGATCAAAGCCTTCGTTTTAGAAAATACATTTAATCAAACAGGAAATACAACAGGATACAATATCCATCAGGCCATGTCCATTGTATCATTATTGAGGCATTCCATATTGGACAACATTCGGCCTGTTTAAATTCCAGACCAATAAATTAAGAATACTAGAGAAGACATCCATTCCAATAAGACCGACTCTTAAATTATTAGAGAAACTCGAGAGAAATGTCGTTGTTTAGGCCAAAACAAAAATCGGTTTCTTTATAGTGCACAAATATTTTCTCAAGAACAGAGGAATTCAATGGATTCAGATTTCATTGATGTCGCGAGCTGTCATTCGGCAGTTTGCTTAAATTAATCAAATAATCTACTTCTGAGCGCCGAAAAGAAATTTTTCAAACTGCAGTTCTGTCCGTTCGTCGCGTCCATACGCGTTCCATAACTTTTTTCTGGCCTGAATATTAGTGTCACGTTTTCCGCTAGTAACAAAAGTAAAGATCCCCGAAAATGCTGGTTTCGACTTTCCGTATTTAATAAGTCACTAGACGAAAACGTCTGAGAAGATCTAAATAAAATTTTTCTCACACAAGTATTACGATATCAGCCATCGGATATATAATATGTATTTGGCTGTGAAAAAATGCAACTAATTCCACTGGTCGGAAAAAAAGAAATGACTTTCCGGACAACCTAATATAAATGTTAACTGTGTGTACAATGAAGGTTAAGTTTAATATGCAATCTAGATTTAATTTTGTTTTTCTAAAATTTGTGCGGCACATAAGAAAGGTATTTTAGATGAATTTTTGTTTCTATGAATCGAAGGAAACATTTAAAGGCATGCATCGCGAAAAGCTTGGAAGTAATAAAATCGATAAAACCAGATTGGTTTTCATTAGGAAGACATGAAGCTTCTTAACTCTACAGCAATTTCGAAACAATATCCGCAGCATAGCGTGTTATCCCTCTTCTACTATTTCCAAAAATTCCAAATTGCACGTAGAAAGAAATACAGAATTGATTGTGAATACTACAAACACACACAGGAGACCGCATATTTCTTTAATTTAAAACAGAGATATTACCAAGAAATTCAATAATTTCTTTACTTAAGAAATTAAAATAAAGTTACCAAAAACAGAGATGTTTTCTTCAATTTTCAATCGTAAAAAGAACATGAGTTTAAATCTTGAATATTTAACCATTTCTTCCGCTCTGGTCTTATTTTCTATGACAATTATTCACTGCACAAAAGTTTTTTTATGTCCACCACCGAAGTATGGAGACGAATTCATTTTGTGAAGACGCGTGCACAGCTCAGAAGAAAGCTTCAGAGACCTCTTAAATTATATATTATATACCCTTGCTCCAGCACCAAATTTTGAACTGTTTTAAGAATGTGCGCCTGTCCACCTGTCTGTCCGTCTGGTCGTGTCCCTGTTTGCCTGCCAGTACTTCTGTCCATCTGCTCTTTGCGTGCACGTGTTTTGATCATTCTTTCTCTCGAAAAAGGCATTTGTTGAGAAAAATTGGCATGAAAGATTTCTACAAATCAAACAACAAAAGCAATGAATGTCGAAAATACAACTTTGAGCGTTAACGCTAAATGGAAAACTGTTATTTCATGTAGGGAAAGGTCAATATCATCAAATATAACCGTTGCGTATACTGATACCTCCCATTACTTTATCATTTTCACCAATAGATGTCGGTGATGTCGCAAGCACCTAATAATTAAGAACTAGACATTAGCACAGTGTTTTAGCTTTAATTGTATTTTCTAGACGAATTTCAAAAAGTAAAAGCGGCTCTTTGTTGAATGCATCGAAATAATAAAGTTTAAATTGCTGGTTTGAGCCCACATTACAGGCTCGTGAAACGCAAAGCACAGGGTAATCAAAAGGTCACTACGTGACAATGTAAACTTACCTGCCTGCAGCTATGGTTGCACATATTGTTTTATATAAGTTTTAAATGGTTTTCTTTAAAAATGTTGTGCTTTTTCAAATTTTATGCTCGAGTTCAACTAAACCGCCTGCTAATTGCAAAGCAGCATAAGACAATTTTCAAATAAACCAAGCCCGCTATTGTTTTACTTCCGTTCCAATAGATCGATAAGGTGGGAAGATAAACACGTATATAGACGTATCTATGCACTCATAAATTGAAGTGATTTCTGCTGAACGATAGATTTAATATACCACCATTTCTGTGTAGGAGATGTAAAAACGTCGTAAGGCTTGCATTAGTATCTCAAGCTGGACCTTTCCTTTGCACAGCTTTTTTTTCCCCCATTTTTTTGTTATTGGTTTTTTATTCCAACATATGTTCGATACGAATTTTGTGGAGTGGCAGAAGGCCCTAAAAATGTTAAAAACACAATGCGACGACAATTTTTGTCACACTATTCACCGCTGATAGAAAAGCATGCATGATTGTTCTGATTGCGTTTAAAACATTCAGAAATAAGCATCGAAAAAGTAATCTAATAAATTATATAGAAGAGCTTTTTATTTTCGAACGCAAAAACTTCTTAGCAAAGTTTATTTTCTCTATTTTTCCTTTTCCCTAACATTGTTTATATTATTTTCCATCTCTTTATCTTTTCGTTTAAGTATACTACGGTTACCCCTAACCCTTTTACCCATTTTATCCCTGTTCTCGCTATTTCTTTCATCCAGGCATTGGTCGTATATTCGTTTTTTTGCCATTTTTTTCTTTCAACTTCCGCTCTGTGTGAACCCTTTTTGCAACCCTACGGAGATTAAACTGCCTGACTGACTGATAAATGAAATCTTTAAATCGATCTGCTTGAGAATAGGTTCTCATACGTCTACAGCAAATACATAACGGCAGAGTATGAAAGATAGTCGTATACATGGGTGCATTCAAATAGCAACCTCAATCAGCCTGCTGGGATGACCCCAGTTAAAGAGAATACATATTGATTTTCTTATATGCAGCGAAGACTCTTCGAGATTCGTATTGAGACGAATAAAAAGATTTCTTACTTGACATTCCTAGCCAGACAACGTAACTTTTTAAAAAGCTGCCTATCAAATTTGGACATAATTAAATCCATGCTGAGCGTAAAACTTTAGCTGGAAGTTTTTGTGAAGAACGCAAGAAAGTTTATTTCAAAATACGTAGAATAATCGCAGCAGCATTTCGCAAACATTTTCTTAATGATGACGTAAACATGTTCCTTATTAGTTTGTAAAAGTATTTTAGAACAGATTTAAAAAGGGATCTTTGAGTTGTAACCAAAATGCTTAATAGCTTACAAAAACAATTTTGATTAAACATCTAATGAAGAAGAAAATGTAGTCTGCGCTTGATAACCAGTCTGGGCTTAATGGAACGTTCTCGATTTACTCCCAACTGTAGATTTATGAAAGCTCTTCAGTGCCAAAGATTTGTTGGAAGTTTTTACATCTTATTGGCTATTTTGAATGTGTTATGGGGACGTGGGTATGGGGGGGGTATATCTTAATTTTGGAAAGGGGAAAAATATTTATTATTATGATATTGCCATTTATCATAACATTTTCATTCCTATTCAAGGTAACATTAAAAATACTCTTGACCGAAATGTTCGAGATATAATGATTTTGTCAAATCGGTTATAAGAAGCAGAAGCAAGTTTCGGTTACCCTGCTAACTATATAAATTCTTGATTTCTATGAAATACTGGGTCGACCTAGCATGTAGTCTGACCATGCCTCCGGGAATTCGTTTGTGTGCCTTTTTCTGGAATATAACCAACAAGAGCATTAGAAGTTCTTGCACGAAGACGTACGAGGAAAAGTGGACATGTCAGTCTAAAGACACGCCCACGGTGCGACGCAAACGGACAAAACTTTTGTTTTCGCGCGCAGAAAACAAAATAGACTCTTTGCTCATTGAAAATTCCTCTTTGCATTATATGACGCTTAACCAATATTATAAAGCACCAAAAACTCCTTTCTTCCCTTTTCTTTTACAGTAAGAGGTTCGACAACAGCCGAACATAATCTTCTTGTTTGTTTAAATTCAAATTTGTTATCCAAGAGACAAATAAGAAACTCTTAAGAAGCATTCTGTAATACTTTAAGGGAAATTCGAACTCGAAATACCTAACAAAATACAAAAGATCAATCAGTCTGTTCGCATCATTCGGTGCAGTCTTTCAAAAATCATTTAGAGAATTACTATAGTACTTCCAAGGGGGCATATTGATGCGCATCTTGAAAAGCATATTAAAGAAATATGAATGACTAACGCGTGCTGTACGATTAAGTTAAAGTGTCTATATATCCGCTTAGCACATTTTGTGGCGGTTTACCAACAAGCATCGTCTGCCGTCATATTTTGTGCGCATTAGTAGTCTTTGCAGCTGTTTTCAAGTATTGTGAAGGATTTACATGTGTTTCTGATGTAACATCTTGACATGCGTATAACAGGGTCGAGTAAATGTAATGATGTGAATGATTGACCCCTATGTATTGGATGAAGAGATTTCTCTTTTCCCTAAAAGAAAACAACTCCAGAAATTCTTCAAGTGATAGAATTTTAAATTTAATAAAAATCGTCGACGTGTGTACTTCCTTACGCTCCGTGCGCAACAAAAAGTATAATAAATTGCAATTGCCCTGCCCGTTTGCCACAGGAACACTTGTCAAGATGTATAGATATCTACTTTTATGGCATGGGGTTGTATAGACCAAGTTAGTAAGACAATTGTATAAACGTAGTATACTGGACCTGAGCAAGATTTCAGACAAAAGTCATTCAAAGTGATATACGTAGGCTTAACAACAATGAATTGATCTCTGCTGACTCACGCAAAATTGTAGATAGAGTTATCCAGACTAGAGCTCTTACGAAGTACGTATTAACCTTAGATTCTGTACAGTCATTGGCAACCATTTTACAACTCACACTTTAACGCGACCCATTACAAGTTTTCCTAGGTCCTTATGAAAGAGCTTAGACAGACCCATACCTATTGTTATACATAGGCTTTCCTAAATTTGGTATGCAATTGTATTGCAAACTGCAAGAACAAGATAAGTTAGACTTGAGAGATTATATCACATTTGATTTAATGTAACTGCCAAGTGTTTAAGATTCGCATCCTAAGGCAATCGCAGCTTTCTTACGTATAATTAATACTTCCTATACTGAGTGCGGCTCATAAATTTCGTTTTCTCCCCTTTGTTTTCTTGACAAATGCCATCCAATAAAAATTAACAAAACGCCTTTATTTATTACGAACAATGGCTTGTAAGTTTTATAAGTAACTTTTAGAATGTTATGAAGTGTTTGTTTCTTCAAAAAAATTTTTTAATCCATTACGTAATACGATTCTATTATAAAACATTATTTGATCTCAATAATATTTAATTCACGGTTTTCTCCTTTCTATGTACATCTAAACAGGGCAAGTGTGGTCATAAGTTTTTAGAAGAGAAGGGTTTCTCGAGTTTACTTCGTTTCGGCATGAACTAAATCATTTTAATGACGAAATAAAAAAAGGAAAAAGTATTTGAAAGGGTGACTTTTTAATAAAAATGAAAAGATGTTTGCGTAAAAAAAATTCTCCAGGCATCTTGGATAGTTGAACATTGTTGTTACAATATTAACTTTTTCTATTTTGAGTGGTTCTCCCCTCACAGTCAGGGCAGAGAGGCGTTTGCCGGGGGTGGATCGTTTCATTTACTGGAGGCATTTGATTGACGTGTGTTTCTATTTCTTCTACCCATATAAAATATTTATGTCACATGCATACAATTGCCTATGTTTGGAGGTGGGACAATTTTTAAAACATTTTTATTAAAAAAAAATTTCTATGCTTTATTACCTTCTTGCTTATAGACAACTTGCACGTCCGCTTAACGTTTGATTTGTGTTGCATAGGCTATTCGCTTAAAACAATTTAAAGTTTATAGTTCGGCATGATAAACTCATGTGAAAAATGTACTTTCGATATTCGTAAGTCCAGCAAAATGTTCTCTTTTATGATTTTAAGGATTAAAGACACGATCCAAAGGTCAATTTCTTTTTAGGGGCTGAAATGATCTCTTAAATGTTTTCGAGGATGAGATGAAAAATTAATTGAGAGTGTGACGATACTTTAAAAGATAAAATAACTTATCTCCTCAAACATAAATGCATGGCAGTGTATGGGCATTTGAAACTTAAAGTACGTTTTTGCGAAATATGATTTTTCAAAGTTTGTGATGCGAAAATTTCTACGCTTTTCTCTCGTTTCACTCTAATTCTATAGAACAAAATTATCTAGCGAAACACATATGTTCATTTAAACATACATACATACATAATAACAGTCACTCCAGGATGAGGACTATGTTCATTTTGGAAAACGTTTGCAATGCCTAGCGGTAAGCTTTACAGACCCCACATACATTCCTGATAAGCAGCAAGTTCTGAATCGATTTATGTCGTTTGTTGTTTGTCCAGTTGTCCGTCTGTACGTTTGTGTAATGTCTCTTGTACACATTCTATTGGCCGCAAAAATGAAGCCACTTTGCACGAAAATTAGTATTGAAAATGTACAAACTCGGTCCAACGACACGCGTACAGTACTACATAAAGTGAGAACAACTCTGTGCTTCAGAGCGAATAAAAAATTAAGAAGTATCTTGTGTAATAAAATGGGGTTGTGCCTTCCTTTATAACGGCCTGAAACTATTACTATGATAAGTTTATGTCTGGAGGATCTATTGTGCATTGTACCTCCGACATATAATTATATGTGCAAATGTTATTACATTTGTTGTTCTTTGCATGTGATTTTTCTAGGGATAGATATTTCAGTGGTCCCCCGTTGTCCTTTGAAGGGTGTACATTTTCCTTACGCTTATGCTGTTGACTAATTACATCCGCCTTCTAAGGACAAAAAGATGCTCTAGTAAGTGCACAAGTTTCAGTGACCAGTTACCTAAGATGCATCGATATTTTCATGCTATTGAGGTTACTCGTGTCGATCGTTCTTAGTTTCAGTACCTTACTAGTTTTGACCTTACTGGCCTGGGTGACCCTACCACTACCAACGCTGCCGCCGGCATCGCTCTTAGTGTCCTTATACTTACTGAATCTCCCCTTTGCGACAAGATGACAATTCGTCGGGGACGTAGTTTTATTTATTCGGTTCAAAAATTAATGGTAAACTGTTTTTGGGTTTCCAATACATTTGTATGTACATACTTTCTGTGTTCATCAAGTACTTCCCTCCTCGTTTGTCTTTAGCTGCTGTCCTAGTACCTCAGATTAGCGAACTCAGTTTGCAACTATCGCCATTCCATTTTCTCTCACTGAGTAGTTAACATTTTGTGTTTTATAAAAAATATCTCCCCGTAGTTAAATAAGGCATTTTTAATATATTTAAAAAAAAAAATGTATTATTAGGTTCATTTCCAATTAAAAATGCCAAGTGGGATGAGGAGTGCGTGAAATTTGAAGGATAAGAAACAGACGAAATCGCTGTTATGAAAATCCGGTACTGCAATATGATGTCAAAATTTTTGAAAGACCATGAAAACTATGGTTGCACGAAGTGCAGTGAACGCATTCTAAACGTGGATCAGAAGACCAAGCTACATATTTCACATTTAGCAGTTAATGAAAATATGAGTTGCAAGAACAGAAAGGTAGAATTGGGCCCAAATGTAAGGACGCAGCGTCTGACAATGTGTACAGCTACTTCCTAAGGACCTTATAGATCTTGTAAATCAACACAAAATTACCCAAATTAAATTGGATGGGAAAATGTCGACGCTATTAGATACTGATGAGAGTGTAATTTAGACGGACAGACGGTCATTATAACTATTGGAGAGTTGTGGTATAAGCACAACCATGGAGGTTGCTTTGTTCTCAGCACAATAAACGAGGAGGCATAGGTTGACTTGTTAGAGAACAATTTAATACGCTATGCTTTGAAGTTATATGGTGATAATTGGTCGTTCCAACAAGACAACGTTTCCACTTATGTCGCACGGTTTGCAAAGGATTTTTTCAATCAGGCAATTTATTCGTAAAGGCAAGGCAGTACCTGTAAAAATAGGAAACGTTTGTCTACTCATGAAAACTACTACTTGTCTTCGAGTAATATTACGAGTTGAGAAATCCGGCGAATTTTCTCATTCTCTTTGCTTAATTTTATCTTCAATAATTTCGATTTTTTAAGCGGCTGTTCGGCTTTTTAAACTCTTTAATTGATTTTACCCTAAACATCCATTATTTCCAAACTATGTCATCGTATACTTGTTTTCTTATTTGTGCTTCCAGAATCGGGTTATTAGCATAGCGACATAGTATGATGGTGAACACTTAACAAATTAAGTATCCTTTCTCAAGTACTTCCAAATAGCTTAGAGCACTTGGAAATGGGAGGTGCCAAAGCAGCAACGAAGCTGTCTTTGGCAAAGTTCAGTCGCGACTTGAATATACGATTTTCTATGCAGAATACTTTCAAAATGGTTACTGAGTAACACTTTCGCCACCTTTTCTTTAGTGACCGACGGGGGGATATCACATTAAATTGGCTTAATCCGCGATAGTATCTTCATCTGCAAATTATCAGAAAACGCTTCTGGTATTCAGTAGCAGTCAAAGTCCAGTCGGACATCTCGTAACAGCATACCTATGCTCTTTTCCCCTATCTCTAATGCGTTGAGGTAATCTTTATGCGATCATGCACTAGGTAATAATGCTTTTGTATCTTTCTCTGCAATTTATTCTCCAATAAAATATTGTGTTTTATTGTAGTCCAAGCAATATCGTATATATAAACTGATGATTGCTAAATATAAATTTTTATTTACAAAAATGTGTGCAGAGAATGCAAAAATAAAAATAATGAACTAAAAGGGTTATTTTTTTGGGCCACATTTTTTTCGATCCACTCCAAAAAGTAATAAACATTGGTCAGTGCGGTTGGAACACCCCAATCGCAATTCTCTCTGGAAGAGACAATGCCGCTAACAGCACCTTTTATTGAACGTATTAAAAAGTTTCGCTTTTCTAAGCGTTCGTTTTCATATTATATGTCAGAATGTACCGTTGCATATTAGTGGGCCGCCAGAGTCCCCTTTACAAGCTCCCTTTTCAACGTGATGTTCATCAAAAGCACATAGGATGCCATCGTTAAGTGGCGCTGCTGTCCTTGCACATGAGGCGTACGTTAAAACTTCGATGGTATTGCCCTGGATTTCGTCGGCCATTGGACCATTCTGGAACAGAATTTATTGAATATATTGCACGTATAACTAACCGCATGAAATAATTTGAAAAATCAAAACCTCGTACAAGCGACCCCAGCCAACAAACCAGCACACATCGTGCTGCAGTGGTGCACTTTTGGGTAGAGGTATAGCCGACACTGCATGACGATTAAATTTTAATTCGCTTTTGAGCTTTATTAAAGCTATATCGTATTGTCCCGAAGAACGACTATATCGCGGATGCACGACAATGTCGTCCGCCTCGACGATTTGCGTTGTTGGCGCCCTTCGCACTCGATTTGGCGTGCCAGCTACTACTTTGATTCCTTCAGGATCTATAGGACCATGTTCTCTAATTAGCATTAAAAAATTGCGTTATACGTGAGATATGTGAGCATCCGTTTCTTTCTTACGGTATGAATAAACAGTAAGCGGCCGTTAATATTAAACCAGGTGCGAGAATAGACCCACCGCATATATGATGTTCGCCGAACATGTGTTCAACATTCGCATGTTGGATTGAGACCACATACTTAGTGTAAATTTGCTCGACGTCACGGGGTGTGAAGCCCATATTTACAAGATATGTGTCATTGTGTACCTCGTTTGCTATTTTTTTAACCTTGAAATTTTTCTCACTGCTATTGTGTCGTATTTTACTGGCGTCTTCGTTGAAAATTTCGCCAGCATTTACAAAACCCAAAAACAAGAAATTTACAAAAATAAATTCCTTCAATAATTTTGACATTGTATGTTGAGTTTTGAATACAGAAAAGAGTAATAAGGAAAGAGTTGTACTCTCTTCACCTAGCCAGGTATGCTTATTTCCCGGCATGTCTAATACCTATCATGCCACACTTACAGCTTGCATAACCATGGGCGGGGCATCTATATTATCAAATTCACTTTTTGACTAAACACCCAAAAAATGTTTATAATTTTTATCTTAATGTTTGCAACAGTGGATGTTCTAACAAACGATTATCGCACTAATAGGCAGACGGATGGATAGGATTAAAATGAGCCAAATTTTTATGGTCACCAACGACGCTTTAAATGTGGTGAAAATATAATAATTAGCAATGGCTGAAAACAAATGAGGGAAAAATCGCAACACCGAGTTTTCTCGTATAGTCCTGCATACTTAGTCTGATTGGGCATTTTCTCGGTCAACTATCACGGAAATAAGCTTTCTAGTGGCACCCAGTAAGCTTGTTTCAACAGAATTTATCAGTGTCATGCACTCTTGGCAAGCTCGGAGATCACGAACCAATTGCTTGTGATTCATACACGCCTTTAGTCTTTTCTAAACGATTATGATATGATCATTTAAGCTAAGCTACTGCCAGCAGATTTGGTATACGCGCCATAATCTTGTAAAGGTTGCATGTACCTAGGAGTGCAGATTTATATTAGTTGGAAGCTGAAAGCTCGCACCTAAGCATCTCTTCCTTAGTCCCTTATTTGCAAAACCCGTCGTGGAAGAGTTAAATCACGTTTTTCACATTCATGGACCCCTACCCCACCTTTTAATAGCTTGGGTGAAGTAATTTCTTCAAATAATTCAAATAAGAATTCGTGCCAAACTCACATCTGATTTGTTTTGTTTAATTTACTTATCGTACTTTTCTTATCCGATCACATTTCAGTATTGTGACAGCATGAGTAAAATACAGAAAAAATAATGGTACTTAGTGACAGTAATTTTGTAAGCCATATTCTTTTTAATCCATTTTAGGAAGTAATGTACATTTGTGTATGCGTCGGGAACACCCACATCGCAATCCATTCCATACGAGACGATACCGGTTACACAATCTTATTAAATTAAAAATATTTTAAGTGGATTGTTCATGTGCAATAGGCAGAGTTATAGGAATGTACCGTCGCATATTAATGGACCACCAGAGTCTCCGTTACATGCTCCTTTCATATTGTTGTTAGGATCCCAGCCGCATATATTGCCTTCGTTAATTATTATTAATCGTTGTTTGCACGATTTGTACGTTAATAGATCGAGTGAAACATAAAGGACTGCATCGGGTAAGGGGCCATTCTGACATATTGGGTAATTAAATGTACGTAAATTATAACCAAGGGCTTGAACATGAAAATATATTTACCTGGTACATACGACCCCAACCCAAGAGAGTACATTCCAGGCCGTCTACCGGGGCGCTTTTGGGAAGAGATATCGCTGCAACGGCATATTCGTTCAGTTTAAACTCATCTTTCAACTTTATTAACCCGATATCGTATTGAACCGAAAAGCTGACATATCGTCGATGTACGACAAGTTTTTCAGCTATGCTGCTCTGTGTGGTATTCACTTTTTGTAAGCGTTTTGGTGTGCCAGCTACTACTTCAATATCATCGGAATTCATAGGACCTCTGCCTCTAATTTGCATTGAAAATAACAATAAACGATTAATAAGAGGAAAGCATTTGCTGTCTGTCTTCTTACGGTATATATATGCAATGAGCTGCTGTCAGTATTAAACCAGGCGCTAGAATCGAACCACCACAGATATGATTCTCGCCGAAAGTGTGTTTCATTTTTTTATTTCTGATTGAAACCAAATATTTATTGTAAGTTTGCTCGCTGGCATCTGCTCTACTGCCGCCGGTTACAAGAAAAATTTCGCTTCCATCATTAATGAAATTCGTATTGGAAATCGATTTCTCAGTCCGGTTAACCTTGAATTTCGATTTTTTACGTGACTTCAAATTCTATTCGCTATTGCAATCTTACCCATTTTTGTAACTTACTGTGCTGGTGCCGTTTTTCAAATTTCGGTTAGCGTGTACACAGCATAAGCACAAAAAATTTAAAAGTAAAATTTTTTTCAAAATTTGTGACATTTTAAAAATTTTTTTATAAATACAAAAATAATGAAAATCAAAAGAAATACGTAACCAAAGACACTCGTTTCTTTCAGAGAAAAATCATTGAATAAGCTATTTGTTTGGTTTTCTTGAAAAGTTCGCGGATCTGGCGCAGCGCTTGGTAAAGAAAAGGTAAATATAACTATAAGATCATTCATTGATAAATAGTCACCGACCATTTAAACTTAATGCATTTAACTCCATGTGTGATAAATTTTCAAAGAAAAGTCGCATTTGGAACATGCCAGTCTCAGTGAAAGAAACATGGACAATGGAAAGTGCTGGTGTTACAGTTCGTTTAGGTCTTGAAGCTAGGAGAGAGATTGGGTTCGTCGTACCTATTAACTAAAGATGTAATTGCTTTTCAGTTAGGATGCATTTGAGCAGTACCCCGCCATTAGGGTTAAGACGAGAACTGGAATGGTGTTAGCGCCACTACTTGGCCAACGTATATTCAATTTTTTTATACCTATTTTAAAGTTGGTACTTGATGTTGGATGCAGCTCTTTGGTTTCCATTCTCGAGTGAGTTTGCTTGAAATTTTTAGAATGCAATCAATTTCTAGCTTTATTAGCCCAAAATACGTTTTGAAATGATCTCAAACTGAATTCATTGTGGTCGCCGTACTCACGTCCGTAATCTAAGCAGCGATTGTTAAAAGCTTTCTCGCGTTGAGTAGAACAAGAAAAAACTTGCAATAAGGAGTTTGTTTAGTTCCTTCTTTAAAGACTGCTTTCGCATTTGTATTTTGATGGTGAACACTCCAGTTCCCACTCCACTGTCCAGTGACAGTTTTACCGCGCAATTGAGTGTAGTGTGTAAGTCACTAACTCCCTAACAATGATTGGATGGCTTTAAAGAATATTTAAAGAGATCAAAGTTAAAGGAATTTGGAAATATATTCTCTTAAATAACAAATCGATGAGGAAAACTCTGGCAAGGGGAGCGATAATTTCTTAATCATGTCTGAAACTGCTATCGCGTTCTGGTATGTATTTCTTCCTTTTTTTTATAGTAAAGAGATAGAGGATCGAATGGTCGCTCTTTAGTAGTTTTCTCCTAAGTTTAATTTATCACTATTCTGCTGTGGTAACATGTTTCGGAGATGAGCTTGCTCTAGGGATTTCTTGTTCACAAAACTTAATTGTGCATGTACCCAGAAATGAAAAGAGAAATGAAATTTATTTAATTTTAAATTCCCAAAGCACTTTAACTGGCTTCTAAAATATTTATCTATTTAAAGTTTGTTTCCATTATTCTTTATCATATTGGTTGTGTCATCCGGTTGAAAACATTCTCATCGGAAATCATCCAACACGCATGCATGAAGGATTGCGTTTTGAGAATTTAATTTTGGAATTTGTTGCACATATACATATATATATATATGTAGCTGTAGTTTGTTGACAAATTACCATTGAATGTGACAAGGAAAAGTAATTCTTGTAAAAATAAGCTGGCATTCAAATGAATAGCTTTCTACTTATGTGTGTAAAGCTATCAAAAATAATTTTTGTACATGACTAGAAAATGTATTACATAAAAATTAGTAATTTAAAATAAAACAAAGGAAAGGGCCCCTTAATACCCTTTAATACCCTACACCACCTCACATAATCTCCACCTTTCTTGACATATAAAGGTTTATTCCTTTTATTGGATCTCTTATCTAGCAAAGCAGGCTGATGTAGTCCGCACTTTCAACAACATTTCATTGTTTATATGTTAAATGACCATTTCCTACCCACTTTCATCACAAGGTTTTAAAAGAATAAAACTTTCTCTTACATAAAGCATTTGATTTGATGAGCGGATTTGTGACGTTAATTTTAGATTAGCTAAGTTTAACTACAGGTTTTGCTAAGACTACCACCTAACAGACCGAAGGAAATATAAGTCACGAACGATTCTGATTCGAAAATGGCTTTAAATGCTAAATGAAATAAAAATATATATTATCAACGATTATAATACTGAGAGTGCTGCAACCGCTCCATTACTCAAAGAAAACCTAGTTCGATAGCCAAGTAAACCTAATTATCGTTGTGAGTATGAGTGGTCTTATATTTGGATCGGCATGAGTAGCCGAGTAGGGAAACGATAGCGACTAACAACTTAAAGGTCGCAGGCTCAAATCTCAAGTACGATAGATTTTCCAATACAGGCGAGCATATGATCCAAGTTATCCCGCAGGCTCTAAATCCGAATTTTTAAATTTATTTACAATGAATAAATAAATAAACAACAACGACAATTAGTTCTCTTCAACCTGCATTTTGCAAAATCGCTAGTATGAGAAGGGCTTCTAAAACTAGTCTAGTCCTCTAGGAACTTGCCACATTCATTCCATATGCGAAAAAGCGGTTTTTCGAGGAAAAATAATATTTTCAAATAGGGAATTTTCCTAGATAGGCTCTTTCATGAGGAGAGGTGGTAAAAACCGATTCCAATCCAATTCATTTTCGTAGGGATCCGTGCTTCAATATTGATATATCTCTGCGTTGAGCCTATAAATCCAAGGATAGATATCAGACATAGCGCAGTCAGGACGAGCAGACGCGAAAGGCATACCTAACTCAGTATTATAAAATGAAAGTGGATCTATGCTGAAGTCATTCTCGATGTTGCATTTTATTCTCATACATTCTCACGACAAATGGTATAAAGTGTAAAAATTACTTAGTCATTCTTACGGAATGCATAGTACACGTTAGCTGTAATGTGGATTAGACACGTGCAAGAACATATATGTAGTCGCCATGTAAGACAAAATATAAATCAAAGTGCAAAACTTTAACTTTTATTATTTACTTTATTTACTGTACAGTTACATGTGATGATGATATAGATATAAGTAAATATATGTAAATGTATCTACCTGCATGCGGCTTCCCGATGATTGTGTGCAAATGAGATTATCATGATTTATATAACAATATATGATTCATTTCGTTGCTTAGCTTGTCATTTATGCTTAAGTTATAATCTATAAAGTTCTAAGAACCGTGCTTACATGTAAATAGTGAAAAGTTATTTCGTTTGCGTAGATGCACATGCACATACAAATATTTAAGCGGCTCGTCACTCTTAACCCATATAAATTTTCCATTCATTTGATGGTAGATATTGTTGTATGTGTTATGTTTTATTAGCATTGCATTGTTGTTGTTCCTTCTTTCTGATGGCATACAATTTTTGTTAATTGATTTTCGTGTAACCGAATATTTATCATCTCTTGTCGCCTACAGCGAAGTTGAATCATTTTAAATTCATTTCAAATGACATGACAACAATTGTTATATATCGGCCACTCTGTTATTAATAATTTCTTTTAGTTCTATGACGTTATTATTTTGGTTTCACTTGAGTGCTACGTATGCTGGATGCATTAACCGCATAGCCAGAAAGCAAATAAAGTGAGAAGTGTGCAGTCATACGACACTAGGGGACTTCTTATAGAAAAATTCATTTAGCCTTTCTCTTCCAAATCTCCTGATTACCGCTTTTCTCCCATTAAATTATCAACACTCAGTTTTCTCGAGAAGATGCCTACTCTCTCTTTAAATCCTACAAGTTTGAAACTCGACTCTTTAATTAACTTTTCTAAGGCGTCATTATATAAAAATGAAAATACGTTAGCTTTGTTTTTTTTATTTCATTTCATTTATTGCATTGTTATTTTTTATACTACACCTTCTCGATACCTATGGCAAAACGTGGACGTATGCTTTGCGGGTTCTTCACTTGTTTCCTTGTTTTTGTTTCTCACTTAATACCTGAACATTAAAAGTTTGAGTAAACTGTATTAAGCATTTAATTTTCGGGTTTTCTTGCTCATATAATATATTTCAACATTTTGCAGTATATTCATTTTGTCAAAACGTTTGCAACGTTCAAAAGCAATCATCAAACACCCCGCAAAGTATATATATATTCTTGATCATCATCAAATTTTAAATCAAAAAAATGAAGGTAACCAGATTAAGAAATAAAGTAGTTCCAGCACGTATTGCTTGTTTATTCCCTAGGCTCCCTTACAATATACCAAAATACGGTAAAGGAACGGTTTATTTGAACAGAGGAGTAACGCTATTTTCTCTTTTCCGTTTTCAAAATCAGCTAACAAAAATGTATCCTTTTAAAACATTTAGATTTAAGAAGATATCGAGTGATATATGATTCAAAAGATGATATTTTACATCACTTGTATTGTAATTTAAATTTAAGAACGGTTTTGCTAGATAGGTTTGCCCTACTTCGAAAGTAACGGACATTTCATTAAGAGTCCATATAAATTTTGAAAATGAAACAATTGAACGTATCAAAGAAAATTCTGCTTCATTTTAAAGCTTGAACATTGTAGTGATGTTCTGAATAGAATAAAGTTCAAATTTCCGTCAAGACTTTGGGGACACCGAAGCACACGATTGCTCCAATTCTTAACCGCTCTGTCCGGCTTTAGTTGCTTTATGTTCGCCTTATGTAGTTTGGCGAATGTTGTCTTCCAAATACTCCAAAATTTTATAGCCTATCGTCATAGGCCTGAGCTTTGGTATAGTTCCAAATAAAAAAGAGTGTTATGCAGTTAATTGTGTCGATCTCTTTAGCGATATACAAAAATATTCTCCGAAACACATTATTATGATAAATACGTATTCATAACACAAGGACGGATGGGCGGATCATAGCGTATATATTCGTCATACGCAGTTAGCTACTGAAATCACAGGACCCCGATGGCTTGCATACAGAAAAATGATGGCGACGTTATTCTGTGATGGACAAACGACGAGCGTCCACCACTTTGTTAAAATTTCGTGATCGTGAGTCGCTACACGATGAAACGGCAAATTGTACTGGATATTTTCACAGCCTGAAACGCATAAAAGAACATTTTTGGAATAATTTTAAAAAGAGTGGCTTCTAATGAAAGACTCTTTGTATGGGTACAATAGACGTCTATCGTTTTATTGTGCGAACAAAGCGAAAGGTAGAAAGAGGAAAACTCTTCGCCTTCTCTAAGCAGCCTATTTCCTTTTTTGAAGGTTTGCTTTTGTGATATATTATTGCTGTAAGGAAAATAGTTGTGTGGAATTAGGTTAAAAAGGAACAAAAATTTCTTAGTTATTTTTCTAACTTTCTATTGTGCTTCCTCCTCCTTTTTTGTAGGTCTAAGTTTTCTTTGTTTCTTTCACTTATAGTTGTACGCATTAATGGGATGTGAGGTATTCCAGTTTAGTATCGTAGTACTTGCGCATGTACGTTACTGCCGTAACCATTCTAAGGAATTATTCGCTATAACAGGCCATCATCAGGCCAAAAGGACACCAAACCTCTAATAATTCTCATCATTATCATCATCTTTAATCATAATCATATATCATATCAAATGCTGTACAGAAGGTATACAGTGCCCTATATTAGGTTGCCAAATAAATTCTTTCCATCGAAATTGGTGGCTCCATAAGGCGTAATTAACGCGATCAATATTCTCGTAACAATGAGGTATAAAAAGAAATAGCTTTGATGATATTGGTGTTTGTCAGTTATTTAGCGTAGGTCAAAGTGTAAGAAGATGGATGTTATTTACGGCACTGAATTTTTCAAGATTTCATGCAAAAAATGTTATTCTTTAAAATCAGGAAAAAGTGAATACGTCCATCCACCTTCGAGAAATGCAACCCAAGAAGCGATCTTTAACTTGATCCCCGGTGCTTCTCTTGCAACTGTCAAGTAATCTTCAAACATTGCTGTTTCTTGTTAGCACTGATTCATATCGATGCTGTCCCCCAAAGTTCCAATTACTTATACAGAATCGTTTCTTCATTTATTCTGCGAATTTAATTAAAATCAATGTATTTTAAGAAACCATTAACAAGAACGTCTTTGGATAAAAATATGAAATATAATATAATTTGCCAATGTAAGCGATTAGCCATCTGTCTAATGTCGTCACTATGTCAATTAAACATAACGTTTCTCCATACATGTGTATATATATGTGTGTTATATGTCTATTCGATAGAGTAAAAATCTGCCATTTGTTAATTTAATAAAAATCCCATACCGCCAAATGATTTTAATCGCATTTAGTTATGTAAGCGATGGCTTTCACATAGAAAAATTTTCTCTAATAATTTCTCATTATTTACATACATAAATATTTTCTTGTTAAACAATTTAATCTCTTTACCCATTCTTCGTCGTGCATTTCTTCTGGTTCTGGTTTTCCCTTATATTCATTTTGGCTAATTTAATAACATAAAAAATATTCGAACAGCATCCCTTATGCGTGCGATATTTTCGAAAAATATTATATTTTTCAAATATCTTTCCAGAAATTCACATCTAATCCAATTTACATAAAAAATATCAGTTTATATGTGTATGTAGGTGAATACATATATATAAGAATCATGCCCACAAGAGGCAACCCCTAACAGAGTAATACAACAACAATAGCACTAATATCTTGTGCGAACGTCGCTTAACGTACCTTAATTGTAATTCGGTACTTGACAAATGTTGTGTTTGTGCATAAATAAAACGCGTAAAACTTTTTAGTGGTCTAACATGCACAGCATGCGTATGACTTTGGCCTACAGAAAGTTGCTTTTGTAATTTTTATTTTCTTTTTTCAAACATTTTTACCACCACAGAAAACGGCCGCATAGTAGCTGTGTTGTTTAGGTTGTAACAGTTGGACTTGGAAAAAACTCAAATATCACATCAAGTATAGGTGCTTCCGATTAGTACGTAAGCAGGCGTTTTTCCTGTGTCTCCTAGCTCGACTTGCTTTGTATTCGAAATTCAGTTACAGTCGCCTCATAAGCATTCTGACAAGAAATGTAAACTGCAAAGAAACCCGGAAATATGGTAAATTGTTTCCAGCAGAGGCTCCTGCTATTACAACGCGCAAAAGTTTCCCAGTCAACAACCACAGGCCTGCAGATGCATTTCGAATTATCCCAGTGTCAAGACGTTATCATATATTTGCATTAAGTAGTGCGTCTTTAGAATTCGTCTTAACACTACTACTCATAATTGGTTCCTATATTTTATGAGCATCATTATTTATACGTTGGTTGGTAATTGTAGAACGTATTATTGTCATTACATTTTCCAACCCTTCGTGTTCTTTGTATATTGTAGATGATATAAAAAAATGAAAAAAGAACTGGTACCGCTTTACAAAATAGTTGGTATGCCGCAGTTGTGAAAAAGAGTAAGAAAATGACTTATCTATTATGGGTTTTAATTGGCGTAACTTGTGATCCGCGGCAGTTTCGCTAATGCATTGATTGTTAAAGGGATCTCTTATATATACTTATACTAGAAGAATGCTTCTTCTTTAGCTTGCATTGTCAGTCTAAGTACTTTTCCCTGTACGGTTCAGTTGTTGTAGCATTAAAGCCCAGAGGACGCGTAAGCATATTGATTAGGAGTGACAACGTTGCGATATACCTATGAATGTGAAACCGGAATTTTTTTATAGGACATAATATTCAAAATATTTCTTTCCAGGAACGGTCCACGTTCTCTTCTCATATCGCATGTTAGCTGTTTTGTTGACGTCTTTTCGAGTTCCTCCGCCTAGAATATTTTGCATATGCATATGTGTCGACCGTATTTTTTTAAAATATCAAACTCGGAGACTATATTCCTTCTCTCATTCATGTTTTTTTCAAAGTCTCCTTCCTCGATCATGTAAAGATTCGATTGCTAATCTACCTTCACAGAATCATTCGATCTCAACCGCGCAACTTTTTCACCCAACGATAACAGTTTTCAAAATGTAAAATCCGATGGTTTTAATACCACGTGTTTCTACCTGGCTGGCTAAACGATCTTTTATTTTCCGCGCAGCTCTATAGTGGAATGCGTTCCTTGAATACTTTTAGAAAGAACCTAACCACATTCCTAAACACATGAATCCTTCTTATTGCTAGCAAGGAGTGATTACTAGGGATATTATGGAACAAGGTGATTACATCAGTAGTCCTCTAGTCGAATTATACATATACTTACGTTATAATCTCCCCATTCTTTAGATATGTAGATTGACCTGTGGGTTTACAGTTGTAATAATAATGAACGAAACGAAATGAAAGCGATAAAAAAAAACTTTCCTTCGAAGTTTTGCCCGTAGCTAGCTGTACGCTTTTCCCCGCCTGACCAATAATTTGTTGATGCCACATCAAAGCCAATGCCGTTACCCTTTTGAAGAAAAGCAGCCATAGGGCGTTCTCGTAAGAAGTGAAGCGCTACTCAGTAAAGGCGCCTATGATGAAGTTTGACAGGAACTACATCTAGACTACAGCTAGAACCGTCGTTGTATGCGTGATGCAATCATCTCCCGTATTCATATAACGTTATGTATAGAAAAAATTCCGGTTCTGCTATTTACACTCGCATAACTAAAAATCGAGTAAATTTTTTATGACGGAAAATAATTCATTATGTTGAGCGATGAGATGTAGCGCCCTGTCACGCGAGCAAATATGTGTTTGTGCACATGTCTCATAATATCCGTCCAATCCACGATCTTGAGAAATACTATTTTCATGCTTTAGCTTTTAGGTCGAAAACTACGGACTACGGATTTTCTCATCGGTTTGTGCATACAACTTGGGTAACGTACGGAGGACGAGTTTTACATTGCCGTCTCAATTTTTTCTTTTTCTTAAACTGCGACTTTTCGAACTTACCATATTAAATAGACCAGCACGCATTTCCCCTAGAATAGCGTGTGTATCAAACGAACCAGGTTGAAAAGAGAACAAAAAAGTTGTTGCCTTAGTGATTATTATTGTTTCCTCGCTTCTTTCTGACCGTCACCGTGTTACGCGAGACATCCTCTAAATGATTGGCCCGTATTAAAAACAATAAAGAAAAGATGTGTTTCCTTCTTTTCTGTACTCCAACGTATACCTAAGATCGCATGTAGAGGCTTAGAAGAAGTAAAAGAAAACAGGAATGATTTCGTATTTCAATTCCAAGTTAACCGCTACCGTTATCATGGTTCGCACCGTGAACTATCTGTTGTTGACTTTCTGACTTTTAGAAGCAAAAGAAGAAGAAGATTGCTAACAAAGATTACCGCAATAGTAATTGTCCCTTTTTTTTTGTCCTTTTGTAATATATCCATACAAACATTTTCCACGATTAACTTTTTAGGGACCTTTGCCCATTCGTATATGAATAATTTAATATAATTTTGCTAAAGTTTTTTGTTTTTTTTTATTAATGTAGAAAAGCTAATATTAATTATTTTATATTTTCATTTATGATAGTTTTTATTTGCGTCCATTATAATAATAAATTCATTAATTAAATGACAATTTACCTAAATATTGAAAAATTTATGATTCTTGTTTATTATTATTAATTAGAGATATGTATGTAGTCTTTAACATGGTTATGCACTCACATATATCAAAATAACTTTAGTCGCCTTCGAAAAAAATAAATTTAAATTATAAATTAGCTATCAGTTATAGTTAATGATGAGGAATAAAATTAAAAATAATTAAAAATTGCTTACGCATGGAAAATCCTATTGATTTTCTTTCTATTTTTTTTTTTTGTTATGCTAATTTAAACTAAAATCAGCGTAATGTTAGAAAACAAGTAAAAGTATTATAATGGAACGGAGCGCACCGTTAATCCTACACCATGTCGCTTAATGCAGTTATTCGTATACGGACTCTTCAAACAGAGGCATTGCGAAGGAAGTGCTTGAAAAAGCACTCAAACCACTTTTAATGCCGTCCCTCCTTGGACCGGCCTTGGGCGGTGTACCAAATTTTACGAATGTAAGAATGAAAGATGGACAGACGGACAGACAGTTTTAGATTGATTTAGAAAATGATGAATGAAAAATATGGGTCTATTTCAAGTCATTGTGGGCGTTATACATATCTGCACGAACCACAAGTGGTGTAGATTTTAAGAAGTAATTAAAAACATAATAAACTAACTGGCTTTAAATCTGTCATTCAATATCCACAAATATAAATAAGGAAAAAACTACTATAGTGGGACACGGCCTACTATAACGGCGTTATATGAGAAGTGGTTGAAAAATGTTCAATAGCGCTCTTCCTGGCCCCAAAACACATCAGTGTACCAAATTTTATATAAATATCCCAAAAATTGCGACCTGCAGGTAGCGAAGTTTAACTTGATTTAGAAGGTGATTTTGAACCGATCGATATAATAAAAAACGGTTCTGTTTGAAGTCCTTCCGGGCGTTGCGTACATTCAAATAAACTTAATATACTCATGTACCGCAAGTGGGTATAAAAATAACTTGGAGGCAGAAGTGAAAATACAGAATAAGTGACTTACTTAGAAACGCACTTCTAGCCACAGTCCAAGCAGTTAGCTTAAAATTAAGAACTAAACGCAAGGGAAGCACTCGTGGAAGTTTGTTTGCAACAAACAGACTCTTTCGCTATAAGTAAAGCGTCGTTAAACACATAAACGTAAGTTTGCGAAGATGAACTACGAAATTTACTTAACGCGAGCTTTGTGTGAAAGTTTAATGCTTCAAATGATGGATAAATTGAAAAAAGTAATTCTGTTAAAAGTTTTTTTCCTCCTTCCGTTGCAATCACGACAAATTCGAAAATTTTTTATTCCGATCCGCCAATTTGTGCAGAATCATTATATAAGTCTAAGCAATTATTTGTAAAAGTTTTCACGACCAGAGCTTACGATTTATGATTATATTGTTTGTAAAATCGTCCCTGTGCAGTAATACGTTCGAAGTATGTGCACACTGTTGATATTGTTATGAAATACGTTTCTGTTGTTGGCAATGGGTAGTTCCCGTTTGTTTAATTTGCATCGCACGTGATAATCGCTGTGTTCTTGAGTTTGAGTCAAATAAAGCCTTTGCGGCCCACATTTATGCATTTCGTACAAGACGTCTTCTCGTTTTCTCCGTGACTGTAGAGTAAAATCGAATGAAAGACGAAATTTTGCGAGGATGTCGAAAAGAGAATTTGTAGGAATTTACAAAAACCTACTATTAAAGAACGATAAGAATGAACCCATCAAAAAAAGATAGAAACACAAAATCTTCTATGTCATGTAACGCGCAAAGCAGGCAAGGTGTGTCTGTACATACTACTATTTTATTAATGATAGTGTAAGCTCGCTGTGAATATATTTAATATTTTTCCCATAAAGACATATACATGGTTACAATTAACTCATAATTATTGAGTCGAGAATACAGATTTTTTTTCTTGCACATTCGTAACAAGCATTTCAGTTGTATTTTCTCTTTCGATTTTATCCCATTCTTAAAGTGTATGTAAAGGTCTAATTTATTATAAATTTATTATAAATACTTCATAGGCGAATTCATAAAGAATATGAATGTGAAAAAAAGAAGAAAAACAGAAATAATCTCCCCTTTCATTATTAACACTCACCAAATAAATGGCACGTATGTGAAGGAAAACCATGAAATATTATTTAACAAGATAATTACAGGAGTAGCGTTATCATGTGCATACCCAACCTAAGTATTACGTATAACAGGCTATATATGTAGAAGAAATAAAATTATATTAGACGCTTATAGGTAAAAAACCTTAACCGTTTTTAAGATCGTTGCGGTATATTATGCTAGTGAACACTCGTATGAAATATAAAAAAGCGAAGAAGACCTTTATCTGCCTTGTTGTTTTTTCCTTTCCTTCATTCTTTTTAAGCCGCGCAACGCTCACCCGTTGTATACGTTGAAAATACCAGCGAAAACAACACAACCCTATGCAATCATTAAATGGACACCTGTGAACGTATGATTATTGCACTTACATACTTTTTTCTATATGCTTCTATATATGTTGTACCAAAGAAGAGTAATTTCTCTTATGGCAAGCTCTAGTACAGCTGTTGACAATTTTATCAATTTTTCTTATTTTTGATAATATAATTTTACCGTTAAAATGATTCGATTAAAAGGTTTTTCGCTAATCTCAAGTTTCTAAAAATAGTTAGTAGATATAAAAATATATGGACCACATGGACCTTAGTGTGTTTTAGACCATTTTCACCTCATTTAAATAAATAAGAGCAAGGACAAGCATTTGTAGCGATTGTGGGCATGTATGTAAGTTAATAAAACATCGTTTCGGAAATGTCTGCAATAGATATAAATATTTTACCTAAATGCGAATCGATATTTGGAAAGGAAAAGATTTAATATTCTTTTTGTACTCATCCCCGAAGGATCAGAGGTTCATTTTGTCAAAGCGTTTGCAACGCCCTGGGGGAAGCTTCGGAGACTCCACCAAGTATGTATAAATTCTTGATCAACATCAAATTCTGAATCGATTTAAGCATGTCCATCTGTCCGTCTATGTAATGTCTCACGTAAACGTTCTCCTGGCCGCAAAAATTAAGATATCGTCTAGTAATTGGCGAAAGTATTTGGAAGTGACCTGATCTTCTCAAAGGACGCCTGTGTTCGTCTGTACGAGCTGTTTCTGTGGTTTTTGCTAGTTAACCATAAACCATAACGCATATATAATATATATATCGACTTTTATTCTCAAAACAGAGAAGCTAAGCTGCACCCATCCAATGCATAGCAGAGCATAAAAATTTAGTTTTTTCCCTTTTTTTGGTCTTTTTAGGACAAGGGTGATGTGTATAAAAGATTCGATCACAACTGAATACAATTTTCTTACTTGTTTTGTCGTTTCCAAAGGTTTACCATATTCGTAACAAACTCTTATCTCGGTATAATTTTTATTCTCAACGTCGAATGATGACACCGCTATACTCTAGCTTCTTCAAATCTGTCTGCAAGATCCTATAATCCATAATATGGCTCTAAATCACTTCCGCCAGCTGAAGCTGCTTAACCATCAAAAAAAAAAGAAGGCAAGATTAAGCCAGGTCCTCAATATAGTAATATTACCTGGAAGTTTACCGGGGAATTTTTTAACTGGCACTCCTAACTGGAGGTTAAGTTAATATATATTTTCATTTTACTAATCGAATGATAGTTTTTATCAGCTGTTTATTTTTCGTTGTTTTGCAGTGAACTTGTGGAAATGTTAGTGTGTCCTTTAAAATTCAGTATCAATTGGGTTTTTTTTTTTTTTTGAGGTACCGCCAAACGTCATGTATATCTATGACTACAAGAACGGAATAGATTTGGCGAAGCGTTGAAAGGTTATCTACAGAAGTTTTTAGTACATTGCTTACCTTGTCAAATGAAGGGGAAAACGCCTCTGTACGAAACGGAGGAAACTGTTATCGTTTCATAAAACTGTCGACTTTTAAACTCAAAAATGCAATACCAATAGCTAGCTTTCTATAATGTAAAGCGAATTACTGCCTTTGCAATTGTTCTGCACAATATGTGCAGACAAAGGCCTTCGTAAATTTTCAGCGGATAAATTTGTTTAAATTTATCTGAAGTCCATGCATACTGTTGCTTAGTAATAATGTTTTCTCCTTGGCTGACACTTGTGTTTGAACAACCGACAGGCAATAGATAATTTAACTTTTTAATTGTTATTTTTGTTTGCTTGGTGCGTTAGAAGGTTCCATCTTTCGCTTTCTCTGCCTCTTCCTCACTATCATAAATAATAATTTGAAATTCTTTTTAATTATACATCTTACGTATCGACATTTTATTCCAGAAGTAATAGATGGTTTTGAACATGTGCAGCTGCAGTATATTACTATTCCTATGCTCATTTATTCCCATTAGTGTACCTACGACACGAAAATTTTAATTCGTTAGATATTTAAAAAATTATTCGCTTTTGAATTTGAAAATACCCGGATATGAACAATTTCAAATTTACTACGATTAAATAAGCAATTAACTGTGGGAACCCATGGCCTTTTTTCTTTTCTTTGACGAAAAGTTGTATTTCGCCTTTTGCTTTTTACAGCAACTTTAATTTTAATGAGGAAACAATTTTGATTAATATTCCGCACTCGTTTTCTCTCTTCAATATTGATAAAAATCGCTGTTGGTGTTCAGTTAATAGCTAAAGTGGCAAAACAATATATCAGCAACATTGATGAGGGCAAGATCGATTTGATGATTGGTAATGCCATTTATTTTCTTCATTTGATCAAAAACTAAGTTTTTTAAATTTTTTTTTAAAAGCTGAAAAAGAAATATTTGGGTCGCACGACTTGCTGTGATTCTGTGTTAATATTCAACCACAATTATTTCAAAAATATTGTCAATTAATGTGAGAGCCTACTAAAAGTAAATATTGAGCGCTGAACATTTAGTTCCTTCTTCGTGAACTAATCCTTGTCCTGAACGGCAATGGTTATCAGGGTTCGATATATTTTTTTTATATATTTTTTTTGTAGAAAGCAAATCGCTTCGTTGCTTTTTTTCTAGATGGCCAATCACACAGGGGAATGTCTTCTACTCATGTAACACGGTGACGGCCGGAAAGAAGAAGAATTAAAGAAAGGAAATGATGTATGGATGTACCTGCCGCCCTTGCCTACTATAGCTGCGGTCACCGTAAACTCGACCGCACTGAGATTTGAATACTTACTTGGTATTCGTGGTTCTTAGCTACTCTTGTGGACAAGATGCTCTAGCATTTTTCCTTATTTTCTTTGTTTGCAGGCATCATATAATATATTCAACGATTGAAACGCTATTCTAGCCCAGTGTATGATCTTATAAAGCTGACTAACTTATGGTCTGCCTCTCTTAAGTTTTTAGTCGACCTCGTTTACCGACGTAGTCTTCTTCAAGAGGTTAAACAATCCCTCCTATTAACATTTCTCATTTCATTGTTTTGCTTATACACTGATTTGTTTGAATACTCAAGACAAATTTTCACTTCCGCCCTCTGCCGGGAATTAGTGACCGCTGAGTTTGCTTCGTGTTAAAAACTATAATGTGCCAATTAATTCTTCCATTTGGAATCTCAATCCAAAATCTTTTTTTTTTTACTTATTTTCTAATATGCGAACAGGAGATTTATTTATTTAATTAATTATATAACTACAGCCAGTACTCTCGATAACTTGAAGCTAAACGAAACATAAAAGTAGTATAAGGAAAGTAAGTAATAGACATATTGCTCTAGAACCCAAAAAAAAGCATCGTGACAAAGTAATAGAAAGAATTATGCCAGGTCGCAGTTTTATACATCAAAATTATATAGAAATAGTTTGGGAAGTAGAAGGGGGAATACGTGTAGTACTAGCAAGAGAAAAGTAAAAATCATAACGACGTATCTCACGTAAAATAGCGCACTTGAGGACATGAAGGCCAACCATACCACTAAGAGAGTTAAATGAACGAAAGATATTTGCTTCGTCCGCAAACGCCAAGCACCTCGACTCCTTGATGCGTGTAGTAAAACCATTTAAAAATATCATAAATGTAAGTGAGCCAAGAGGACCATCCTGGGACACCCCAGAAGAAATCTTTATCACCCTTCAATGATACGAATTCAACGACACTGTTTGCGTACGTTCGGATAGGCAGTTACGAAACCATTGTACCATGGCATTAGATGTCAATTATCCCATTCAGTGCGCTATGTCTATAGAAATTTTTGGTCAGTATATAGAAGATTCGCTATTTGCAAGGCATATTGTTCTGCCGTTACCACTAACTTGTATCCTTGTTGGATTTTAACTTACTGTAGGCTTTTTCTTTCCACCTTTGTTAGCCCCGCATGAAGTAGCCTTTGTTCACGTATTCTCCAGAGTTCATTTGTGTTCTTAATCCAATTTTCAGAACGCCTTTCTCTCATTGATCCAATAGTCAGACTTCTTGTGGCGTTATTGCACCCTTTTATCCATAATATTTATTTGCTGATAGAAAAAAATGTTCATTAAAGGACTTTTTTATAGCTTTATTGATATCATAGCATTACCCTACAACATGTTCTCATAAAACTGTTTTCCGACGCGCCAGAGTTCATTTGCTCAGATGTCGAGAGCGCTTACTGCCACCTTGGCAGCAACATAGAATATGCTGCAAATATTGAGCAAAGAGGTAGATGGTAGCCAATGTTCTATTTGCATTCCCCATTTTCAGGGCATTAGTCCATGCTGTACTTTCTGTATATATATTAGGATTGTAGTGGTAAGGATGGAATATATTCCATCTTAGACTTTTTGGGTCACCAAGCTGAACCGCAAAACGACTTACTGACGATTTGACATCCCCTGCTTCGTTTTCGCAGCATCTCATCTGATGATCTGGTGATCTATTTTCAATACCGCATTGATCTAGTAGGTTATACGTAACACAAACTTTTGTAATAAAAAAAAAAAAAATGCAAATTTTTCCTTATGGAATATAAAGTGCGCAGCATGCTTACTTGCCTCGTATCCATGAACACCATTAACAGCGAAGTACCTAAAATTCATTTTAAATTTGGTGCATTATTCAGATTGAATTCAATTTACTATCAAAAGTAATTAAAAATCAATCTGATGGTCAGACTAAGGTTGAACGCCTGCAGCTGAATGTGCTGCAATATATTGAATCATTATAGGTTTTAAAACCTATGCATAATGTGCATTTTTTTTTTCTGTTTTTTTTTCAATTTTTTTGCTCGCTATGCATAACAAAACCATGTAATCAACAAATAACTACAAATTGAGTTTTTAACGTTAACCTTAGTAAAAAACTGGCGAAAAATGTCACAAAAACCTAAAAAGCCCACAAAATATATTTATGCACGTTTCGAAGAGCAGGCAGACGCAGACTGTATGGGTATGAACGGTGTGCACTCGTAAAATGCAGAAAATGTCATTAAATTCTTGGTATTAATGCTGAGTTTTCGTGGCCAAAGGGCGACCATATATGTATCGTGACTGCGTTGATAGAGTTTTTGGTTTGAGCGGGTAAGGCGCGAAACAAAAGAAGAGATGGTTTTCTTTTTTTTTTTTTGTATTTTTGGTTTTAATTTTAAACTTTATATGAACTTGACCGTAACACATTTTGGACTATAACTAACACTTAACGATTTCATTTCGTATATACATATGTATATATGTATATATATATATAGGAGCAGCTGCAGCTATTTTATAGACATATACAAGCGTATATAACGGCTTGAATTAATGGTCTTGTAATTATTTTCAATCAGAAAACTCTAGGTGCGTGTAATTACATGTCAGTAATGGTGACCATATTGTATGTGGAAAATATAGTTCCGCTTATAGTCAGACAAAGCCTACGTTAGATGGTTGCTTGTTCGTTGTTATGCATACATATAAGCGAGCGCATAGCATATTGGTGTTGGGGATCTATTGTTAATCCAACCATGTGCCCGATGCCTGGTTGTTGGGGTATGTTGTTGCGGTTATTTTAGGCCACTAATACAGCTGAATAACCACAAGCAGACTTTTAAATTGCAACAAACCTCATCATTAAATGGTGGTAAACTTATTTATTATAGTGTAATTGAAAATTAAATGAACGCTCTTACCTTTCACTCATTCATTTAGTACTAACAGCAACAGAAATTACCACCACATTATCATTGAAATGTTGATAACAAGAAAAAAAAAAAAAAAAAAAACAATAAAAAACAGCAAATTTTCCATATGAAATTTCAAAAGCAACTGAAGAAAAAAAAAAGTCAAAGAGAAACCTTTCAAAATTCTGCAATTTTCATATAATTTTCCAACGCTAAACTACAATTTCATCAAAGCCAGCATTAGCATCGTAATCATCGTAATCAACAGCATTATAAACACAGTTGTATTCGTCATCGTCGTCGTCCGTGTTATAGTGTTGTTTGTCAGTCCAGTTGATGTGTGCATATATATATGTGTTGTTATGTACGATCACCCAGCTTGTTAACTCTCTGATCATCACACATTTTGTTTTTCTTTTTTTATAATGTTTTTCTTTTGCAACCACATTAAAGAGAACAACTGTCCAACATGTTACTTAAGAAGATAATTGACTAAGTATAACCAAAAGCCGCAAAGCTTAATCTCTCAACAAATTATCCAGAAAACGAGCATCACATCATAAGCAAGCCTTTCCTTCAATTTACTAAGTGTACGTGTATCTCGGAGCTAATGGTCTCTTCTTTCATACTTTTATGCAACAAGTAAAATATTTCTATGTACATCTGTTGCGTTAATATGTAAATGCATACATGTGAAAATTTTTATATATATGTAGAAGAAAAAAAAAAGATGCAGACCTTGTTAACTGATAATATTTTCGATGGCTTAAAGACGCGCAAACCAACGCTCTTCGAAATCCAATAAGATTTTACAGATTTTTTTCGTCCCCGTCAAGGAACTAACCCTTTGCTGCTTTGTTGCTTTTATTACTAAATAATCATCATTTGCGTACGGATGCAGAGATTGATAATGTTGAAGATTGTCCTCATTGGCTACACAAGCATAACAGTAAGTCAATTGCAAAATTCATTGCAGAAGCGAAGGAAAAGAATAGAAAACATAAAGAACAAGGGAATCTTCTACTAAAGCAATAAAAACTGCTAGAAATGAAGAGTCAGTTAAGCAATTCGAAATTTTCGTAACTTCAAGTTATTCAAAAACGTATTGTAGCTTCTCTGCAGCATAATTTTTTCTTTTTCATATCCATCATCTTTAGAGACCACCGGCCTGGGAAACCGCCTTCTTGGGTAAAATTAAATTTAACTAGATGTAGTTTTTCGAACATATAAAGTACACGTGAAGCAAATTTTTTGAAAGTGAATAAGGGTTTCCATATTGTAAGGAACTGAATGTTTTAGAAGAAGCGAGTTAATACGAATATTTTTGGTATTTAGAGCAGTGAAAAATCATAAGTTCAACGTTCCCAGTTTCGCCAGAAATGTTGTGTAAATCGGTGCCTCGGTGGCAGCCACTCTGTGCAGATATGATCCATTATATGAGTGTCCATAGAGAAGTCCGTTGAGAAGTTCCTTTTCGACTATATGTCGACAGATCCCTACTATGTCTTTTTTCGTTTTTTGGTTACAAATGTTCCGCCAGGTAACATGAATATTGCCATGATTCCATGTGATGGTGGGCAGGACAATTATAAACTTTGGCTTACAATAACGCGCTAAAATGCATTCAAAAAAAAAAAAAACTAAAAAATATTTCAGTTAAGCCTTATATGGCGTCTGAGGAAACTCAAAGTCCTTAGTTCGCACTCAACGCAGTTTCTGAGAGAGTACTGAGAGAAGAACTCTCGATTGACAATGTTATGATAACATGGGTTTGAGTAACAAGAAATTAAAGTTAAATATTGGTTTTATGAATAAAGGAAATCTGATCACTGAGCACGCCTCCACAACTTGCTAAGAAGGTGGATTTGATGCTTTTGCATTTGAAGATGAAATGTTCATGAGTTCCTCTCAAAGCGCACGGCTCGCAAACATTGCTGTTGTTGACGAAATGATACGTAAATAAGCTTTGTCATAAGAGTGACTCGTTGATTGAGCTGAATATTGATTTCCCAGGAATTGACCAATTTCTCTGAAATCCAGGGTTCGGAGATCATTTTTGGAGAGAATTGCTTTACAATGACTTCACTCTTTGCTTTGGCGGTAATTTGGGACTTTTCGCTCCATTTCACATGCAATGGCTTTGACAGATATTTGAGAAGTGAAGGAAAAAAGAAGAAGAAAAGGCACATTGGCATTGTGATCCATCCTAGATCGGATTCGATATTTTCATTTTTATAAGGCAAGAACAAGTGAGAGTGATTCGAAACATCTACGATGTGTATGACAAAGGAAGAAATTAATGATCATGTTGATGGTGTCAGCTTTGAGAAAATTATAAGGCAGTGAATACGACCGTTGCTTATATGATGACGATAATATAGCAAGTAAAGGCATTCTGTGTGCCCTAATGAAGCCTGCGAAAATATAGATTAACTGAAGCGCTGAACAATCGCTTTACTATACTATTCCAGATGCGAGGTGAAGTGGGCCTGTATTCCCCTTCGAATATTTGAATGTCTTCCGATAATTTTAAAACCGCTTACTACACTCAAGGACCTGGGGCCCTAATAGCGTAACTTGTTAAATAGTGTTTTGATTATGTTATGTCAATATCTTTGATCGCATTGTTATTCCGGAGGACAGTCGAACCACAATACTTTTTAAATGCCATTTTGATACGTTTGACTTGTGGCAGCGGGTGACTAGGAAAGTAATATTTCGATCTGTGGTAGTAGTACTAGTAGTAGGGTCAAGTAATATCGTTCTTTTCTTTTCTGGCTCATCATATGCCTAATTGATCACTCACTTTCGCCATTCTTCGGCTTGATGCACAAAAATCAGGTTTGCGAAAACCATTCTTTACCCACTAGTCAACTGGTTTTTTTTAAATTGCATAAAAAAACCGATACACGCCCGGATGATGCTTCGCCGAACACTACTTGGTATCGCTTAGTGATGAACCCTGAGCGACAGAGCTTCAAATCTTAAAAAACTAATAAAGTTGCTTAATATTTTCCAAGTTCATATGGCGAAGAGTTACTTCCATTTTATTACCTTTTTTGAGCTATTGATAAAATAATTTATGTTAAACAAAGCTTGCCCCTTCATCTTTTTTTTCGTTTCTGACTCATCTTTTCAAAAACTCTAGATATGGGCTCTTTTGCTTATAAAAAGACTAACAATAAATAGAGAAAAAGAACACAAGTCGAATGCAACTGTTTTACTCGCCCATTATAGCGTAAATGCTAGAGTTACCTTCGGGGTGAACAGAGATGAAGCGACTGTAGCCGATTTATTTTTTAATTGCGGAAGAAACCGCATATTTTTCCAAATATATAAAATTATTTATAGGTTTACTAGGGAGCAGGCACATGACAAAGAACTTCTCTATAAACGAATCGTTTTAGGTTGAAAGGCATTACTTGGCAACATTTTTGAAGTTTCGCAAGCACATATTAGTTATAAGGAGATATTCATAAAATATTTAATTTGTAGAATTGGATTTTAACTTGGATTTATTGAGTTAGCTTTGTTTGCCAAGATGCTATTAAGTCAGTTTTATAATAATTCTTAGACATTAACCTCTAAAACTCTTTTCGACCCTCGGCCTTACATAAAAGACTATGACATCAAGTAAAAGTTGCAGTTATTCTGATCATCTTTGTGAAAAAGATTTGAAAGTATTTTGTTCTGAATACTTTTCAAGGTAATATGGATATTCTCATTGAAGGAAATATGTTGTTAAAAGTAAATTAAAGAAAGAAAGAAAGAAGAATGCAAGAGCAACAGAAACAGCAACAGCGACAGCAACAGCAACAAGAACTGAAACACTAAAAACTTGTTTTTACAACACCTCCCAATATGGGCCGCCATCACTCAATGTGTTACGTTCTTTTCACATACACACTAATTTTAGGTTAAATTACCCTGACGCCTGATGGGCAACCATCACTTTCAGGTATGCATGTCGTTACACGTATCCATACATATGTATGTATGTATATATGCTCATGTTCGTTGTACATTGTATAGGATCAACTACTAACTTGTCTCTGGACTTTAACAGCTCACCAAGTGGCAAGGTAACTGACTTGCTTGACTGACTGTCTGTCAGTTAAGCTGACTGTTTTTGGAGCTGAATGGGAATGTGGTCATGAGGTGTTTTATGCACGTGTATGTGCGTGCATGTGTATATGTAGTTATGTACGCGCGAGTGAGTACGTGTACTTATTTAGTCTTTATAAGACAAAATTTAAGTAATGTTTTTTTTGTTATTGCTCTTGTCGTTGCTGTTGTTGTTGTTGTTGTTGTTATTATTATTATCGTTGGTGATATTGTAGTCAAACCACTGTACTAAAGGTGTACACATAACATGTTCACGTGTTAATTCCGGCTGGCCACTCAATGATCATAATATGCAATTGAGTCAGTCAGCCGGTCGTTAAGTTGATTGCTGAGTTTGTTATCCGCGCTTACATTCAATTGGGGAAGAGAGGCAGTAATGGTAAGGCCATACCAACGAAAACATACGCTTATACAGATACCAATGATCTCGCCTGGTGATCTTGATATAGCAGAAAGCAGAAAGGAAGAAAGAAATAAAAATGCAAGCAATATTTCTTGTTCTTAAAGTTTAGGCCTCCTCATGAACGTGTTGGCTTTGCTGTCGGCTTGGTCAAGACTGACCAAACACACAACTGATGAACTGTCTTCAAGTGGCTGTTTAAACTGCACCTTCAGCTTGATTAAAGGTCTTGTTAGTAGTACGGAGTGTGCATAGTATGAAATGGTATGGTGTGGTCAGTAATGCGAAGATAATGATGCTTTGATGATCACTCTGATAACAATATAACATTATTGTTGGCTGCTTTATTCGTTTTTATTCTGTTAACCGCAAAAATCCTGAAATCATCTCCTAACTAACTAGCTGGCCGCTTTACTGTTTTCCTGCTTTTTTTTAGCTTTCGCTATCGCTCTTCCTATCTCTTTACGTCGCTCGCATTTTTGTATTTTCTATCTTAAATCATTTCAAGTTTTTGACTTTGAATATCGGGATTTATTTTTATTGCTTGTTATCGAACTATTTTTATATTCTTGTAACCAACTGCTGATGCTGATGCTGCTGTTGCTGCTCATGCTGCTCATGCTGTGGCTGAATGCAGCGATAGCCCAGCTGATAGAACATATGCAGGCATTGCGGTATTGAATAGTGCGTGATGATGACTGTGTGCTGTGGCACTTAAATATGTTCGCTTGTCTGACGCGATCTTTCAGATCATTAATTAAAAATCTCTCGAGTCTCTATGCTTGTAAAACGCGAAAGTACAATTCAGTTATAAATCGAGAAAACAACTCATTCTCTTTAGATTTTTTCACACATGCCGTGTAACACGAGTGTAGTTCCATTCTTTTTTTCGCCATTTTCAGATCGTTTCTCTTGTTTTACTTGTTTTTTTCTTTTTTGTTATGGTGTACCGACTTGTTTTGGTTTTTTAATGATGTTTTTTGTTTTGTCCTTCCTTTTGTCGTTTTATTGTTTTCGTTCTCTCGCGGTATCTTCTTCGATTTGTAAATGTTGATGCAATGTTTAAATTACCTTTTAATGGTCGATACTTAAGGAGACTTTAATGCCATAAATATGTTAAAGTTCATAAGTTATCTGATTAATATTCGCTGATGATCACGCAGCAACAATGATGGTGTGCAAAATATGTCTGTTGCTTAAGTTAATTCAGATTCACTTTTCTTATAATGAAATACGAAAGGCAGAAACGATTTCAACCATTCAAGTTATCCACTTATGGCGTTATGTTCGCAAAATTTTATGAAATAATTTTCTGAAGCTCGTTTTGACACCTGTCCAAGCTTATTATCTTTTCCAGCAGTGTGAACAGAAATTTCATGCATGTTTTTCCTTTTTTCTCAACTTGAGTTGATTGCTTATAATTTGCAAAAAAAACGAAAGTAAGTAAAATAATTTTATGACACTATTCCAACTATTCAGACATTCGGATATATATTGAAGTGCGGGTGTCCATGTAGCTTCTTAGTTCAGCAACCTTACCGCACGTGTCAAAGTTTACGCTTTCGAAATAAGCCTGATTTTGACCGAAAACTTTCATTTGAAAAAGACGCACTTGTGTACTTTCTTCTTTTTCTTGGGTGATAAATTAAGCTTCGAGATGGGGGGGAGGCATACCGAGACTCCTCTTGATGATCCTACCTAATTAGGCCAGTGAAGAGGAGTCGAAAACTTGACTACCAATAACCTGGCAACAGTTTTCCTCACAGCTAGTTTAGGCGATGCACTGGAAAACGATTTAATTTCTTTATGAAAGAGCATTTCTTATCTCCAAGGGCCATTGCTATGGAGGAAATACGAACTAGCTTTTAACTGCTGACGCATAGATATCTTCGGGAGAGAATAGTTTGGATGTGGCTAACGGAAATTGTATGGGAGATTCAAAGGCAAGAGTGACAACGCTGTCGCGTAATGTAATGCTGATAGTGTAACTTTGAGCACTCCCGTGGACAGCGGTATACTCACGGAATATCACTTATGCTGCTTAGACGAAACTCTCTCTGGAGGGGTGCCCCCTCACGCTTAAATAACCCCTTGTGTTAGCGGGCATCGTGAGTTTAAGTCCCGTCTCTGACATTGATCGTACTTTCTTCTTCATTTCGATTTCCACGCGATTGCGCGCCACTTAACTTCTTGACGCATTTCGCGATATGACTATTGTTCTTCAAATTTATTTGTTCGTGTGTTACTGTTGTCGAGTTTTTCGATTTGTTGAATCAATATTTGGCTACCCTTTCCGCAGCCTTTTTCTATTCGAATAATTTTTTGGTGCGAGAATAACTAGATTTTCACCGAAATACATATGAGCAAGACAGACTGTTAACTACACTAGTCTATTACGCTAAGTCCAATTCCTCACCTATTTCGTTATAAAATACTAGAATTAAACATTATTATCTGTGTACATAAAATTGAAAGGGTTTGGCGAGTGTGTCCTTCTACAATACGAAGTACATATGAAATCAAATCATTTATTTGTTATTTTTTTGAAGCTGTGTGAAACAAAGTGCAGCGGGTTAGCTAACGAATAAAATTGAAAATGGCTTCATCTTAATACCATTGAACTACAATTTGGTTAGAATCAGGCCAATGACATAGAAGTTAACCTCTAACTCCAGCAACATCTCGTAGCTTTCTTGAGCCGAAACAAATATTATATTCAAAGTTCACCCCAATCGAATGGAGAGTTTGATTGTTGTAGAAGGATCCATTCGCCAAGCCCTTTCAATTTTATATACACAGATAGTAATAAGGTTTAATCTCTAGTATTTTATGACGAGAATATGTGAGGAATTGGACTTAGCGTAATAGACTAGTGTAGTTAATGGTCTGTCTTGCTCCACTATAACGTTTTAACGTTTTTAAATTTAATCTATCAAAAACATTTCTATAAATAATAAATAATACTGTTAGACTATAGCTTTCAACCGTTCGACTTGGATGTGTTGTTAGCTATAGATAGGATAACACCGTTACTGTGGTTTTTATGTATTTTTTTATCATGTCCCCAAGCAGGAGATTTTCATTTCTAAAGTAACGTAAAAGCAAGGAATGCTTCCTTAAGCAATTTTTATTATAGTGATTTGCGGGTTATTTTTCTATTGAAATATAATTTGCTATGTTTTATATATAATACAATTAACCTTGCCCGTCCATTTGCATTAATTCCTTATGAAATAGCTATTCGTGTTTTTTCTTTTTTTCTTCGAAAGGCTTTCTTTGCCTATGCAATGAAAAGATAGAGAAGAGCAACTGACAATATTTATTAAATTTTAATTCAAAAGCCTCGTAGGCTCTTCATAGCATTGGCAACTCGGCATTACCATATATTTTCATGTGTATGCATTTGTATAGACCAGGCGTATAGGTAAAGACACTTTGGTAAAGCGATGATAACTTATTGTAAAGACAGCAGCTAAACTACTATTTATGAACACAGCAGCAATAAGTATGGGAATAAAAGGAAAAGAAACAAACAAGAAAGCTTCGTTCACCTTAAGGCGAATGTGGGATGCCCAACCCAAAAGTTTCGCTTGATTTTCTGTGCATTAGTGGATCTATCGCAGCAATATGTTAACATAATACCTCAATTTGGTCCCACTTGTTACTGCTAACCTTTGTGAGTTATTGGCAACTTGAAATTTTTATTCTTAAATTTTGAACTTTTTTTCGGAACAAGTCGATCGAACAGTGAAGACCTTACAGAAAATCTATTGAATAATGTTTAATGTTTCCTATTTTACGTTTCTCAGGAAAGGAATTCCATAAGATTAAGGAGATAAAGAGTCCAACAAGCGCTCGAAGCACTTCTGATATAGTGCCTCGAGGATTGGAAGAAGCGCTGGCACAAATTCGTTATTTCTAGCGGATTTTATTTTGCAGTATTACAGTAGTAGATTGCAGCATACTACTGCATATTAATAAACGTAACATAATACAGTTATATATACAGTGCACTAAAGAACTTTAGAACTTTACAAGAAGTTAGTTCAGCGCTTCAACTTAAGCCTAAGCGCCTAAGCAAATACGGACAGACAAACCACTGTTACTCTATTCGGGCTTGTGCAGCAACCACAGTGGAAAAAGTGTACACTAACATTTTTTGCAAACAACTCTATATGTGGAATTTGTGCCTTTGTGACACTCCCAAGGAGGCCGGCCAGTCTATATCAAGCCGAAAAGTGGGTAGAAGATGGGGAGAAAATGGACCGATTATTGGACTATACAACTTTCGGCGTTCGCTTGAGCTGGAGTCACCACTGAACCGAACCTTAAAATTCGGATTAGGGCTTTGCGATTACTAGTCACTTGAAAGCAAGGGAACTCCCTAATCGTGTTGATATTCAAAAAGTTGATAGGTACTGTTTTCTGGAACATGGGGAAATTGCGGAATACTGACTTGTTGAAAATATAATTGACCCATGTAACTTTTAGGCAAACCAAAGTATTACTAACATTTATCCCAAAAAAAAAAAAAAAATTGAAGAAAACAAAAACCTCTTGATTCCTGCACACGCAGTTTTCATTCAATCTAACAAACAATAGTATATTTTGCTGCATTATTTTAGGTGCTTGCATGTATTTTGATCATTTTTCACTTGGAAAAGACATATATTGAGCAAGATTGATACAATATAAAATAATGAAAATCATTTTTTGCAATTTTTTTTCCATCTTTTTGGCAACATGTCGAACGAACTACATTGATATGGCAGTGATTTAATCATCGACCCATTTTTTCACTTCTTCACTTCTTCAGCATTTCGAAACCGCGTCCCAGCCAAGCCATGCTGCATCAATCTGAACAGATGGTAATCAGAAGGCTGCGCGAAGGAGAACTTCCCTACTATTGCTGGTCTATTTTGCAACAACAAATCGTTCAATCTGTTCTGCAGTAACAGTTACTTGTGGTTCTAGCAACTCATAGTACACTACGCCATGCTAACCATAAGCGCAGAAAAGCTTTATTGCCATGAATGCTCCGCTTCGGTGACAATGTGGATGGCTCTCCTTAAGTAATCCATTATTATTTCAGATTCGAGACGCCTGAGATTGCCATAGTAGGTCCATTTTTCATCGCCAGTCAGAATACGCCATAGAAAACTTTCCTTTTTTGTTTGGCAAGCAATGAAACCGCATGCAAACGTCTAGAAACAGTTGATTCATCAACTGCTAAGTTATTCGAAATTTCTTTGGCCCAATAAGTCTTGGAAGTCATTGTCTTCGAACTTTTTTGCTCCTCGAAGCAGTTCTTTATCATTGACATCAAAACCAACAAAGCAACAAAAGTAGTGAATGTCAAAAATGCAATTCCGCTCCATGCCAGCTTTCCGCGATTGGCGTCCATATACGCAGAATAACTCAATAATACTGATTGGAAAACTGTGATTTTAGGTAGAGAAAGATCTAAATTATGGAATTCAATCGTTGTGTAGATTGATACTTCGCCTTACTGCATCCTTCTCACCAATAAATGTCGCTGACTAAAATACATGCAAACACCAAATAGGTTACTACTATATATAAGTACTGCTGAAGTACACTGCACCACACACAGTATATTCTGCTATACTATAGTATAGCCGGACCGCAGTGTTAGTTTTTTCTGGATTTTCTTTTAGTCTTTTATTTACTGCAAGTACGAATCACGTTCACTTTAAATTTGGTTGTTCAAGTTATAGCTAATGAGAAAGACAGACAATTTGATTAAAAATACACGTGCATTCCGAGAAATGTGTGACACACTGTAAGGAAATTCTTGCCGTATACTGCGTAATAAAACGCTATACTGTATGTTATACTACATACGATTGTAAAGGGTACCTAAAATAACTGAATATTCTATAATAGATATCATGTCATAAATACAGATCTGTGCCTTCGAATGTTACAAGTAATATCTTAAAGTCAACATGCCCTCGCGTTTTGAATATGGAAAAAAAATAAATAAAAAAGCAAACGTAAACGTATGGTAAAATGATCAACAACATGAAAGCCTTTATAATTATAGTAGTGCTATAGTAACTCTTTTATTACCGTGAATAGAAGATGGGATGGGAGGTGAAGCTAACAAGTTAGTAGGAGTATGGTAAGAAAGTTTCATGGGTTATATGCAGATGTTTTGGGCGTATGTTGGTGGCAGGCGTTCGGTCGATGTATGTAAATGGAAAAGTGTGGCAAATGCATTATGACATATGATTACAAATGCCGATGTTAAAAGCCAATGCAGCAGCAGGAACCGTACACAAACGGTTGCTTTTATTAACTCATAGTCTAACGCTATCTTCATTGCGGTACACGTACAAGTAAAGCTTGTAAAATTGTAGTATATTGCACAAAGCATTAAGAGAGTGAGTCGACTGACATTCGTTGTTGGCCCAGCAGAAATTGAATGTGGTGTTGTTACTCTACTGTTTTAGATATTGTTTAGATATTATTCTATATGGTAACAATAGTACGGTTTGCAGTTATACTATTATGGCACTCGACACATATATTCACCTTCTGAAGTGATAATATCCTGCAATCTAAAGCAGTAATAGTACCAGTAGTACTACATATAGTATAGTTTGTCTCTGATTATATGTGAATTTGTATGGTACTGTATAATATACAGGATATGCAATTTGCTTCGAGGCTGTTTTAAAACTATTTAGTTTTGTTAGAGATGAATGAATGTAAGAGTGCGATAAAAACGAAAATGTTTCTCCAACGAAGCTCGCAAACATAAAAATGAAAAGTGCAAAAAGAAAACAAAGAAAAGTTTTATACATTCTCTAAGCACTTTTCTCTTATTCTCCTAACTCTCGATGACTTGTGTTTAAATGTTACATGTTACTAACATTATTGTAGTGCAAGCAAATGCCATGAAAACGAAAAGTTCAACATACATATTAAAGTATGACCAATTATGGCTTAAAGCTGATTACAACAAAAATTTTGTTATAAAGTGTCATTTATGCGCGAATGTTGTTTAATCTGTAAGTGTCTGCTGCCGTCGTTGTTGTTGTTTTCATCTTTTGCATTCAATTATGAATACGTATGTACGGTAGCATGAATATTCAAACCTACTACATGTAGTTAACTTTTCCAACAATCGAATGTGCATTATATGTCATATGAATACAAGACTATGTGTGTTGACACTCAATTATGTCCAGATTTTCATAACGACATCATGTTTACAATGTGTTGTAACTGACTTTACGATAATATTGTTCAGCCCCCTTGGCACTGTCGATGTATAAAAACCAATTAAAAAGTTCTATAAATTCTATTGATTGTTAATCAATAAATAAGATTTTTATTGTTTTATTTAATAGAACTATTAAGTAATTGCATTAAAGGTTAATATTTCAAAGGATGTGTATAAGGGAAGCAGATTAGATTACAAGAGCAACGTGACTCCTTTTTTTATGGTTTTTTGCTTACCTAACAAACCAGAATAAGATTAAACAATGACTTTAAAAGAATAGGAAAATATTTTATTTAGTAACTGAGAAGCCTGAGAAGTAAATGGATTTCAATTTGAAAGGTATTTAACACGATTACGCCGACTTTGAATAATGACTTCTTATCCGGAGGCTTTTGGGCGAATTTTTTGACTAGTAAACTGAAACTGGATCAATGACTCGACCCTTCAATTGGAAACAAACGATATCAGCAGACCGTGAAATAAACAGGTTCGCTGCTCGTTTCATATCTACTTCATTAAATGGAGTTATGAATCTTATCATTCATACGTGATTTATTCATCTACTAAGTAACTATAAAACCGTAGGCCTATTACCTAGTTACCCAGATGTATTTCATTTTCATTTGCAAGAAGAAATGACAACGTAAGTAGGTATACGGGTCACCTAGATGGCTGCAAATGCAATCTTCTTGCTTCATAAACTCCGTAATCATGAATTCCTACCAGCAACAATATGTAAAATATGAGTTTAGGAGTGCGGTTAATTTTTTTCTAAATGTCTTCAAAGAATCATCGAAGGATTTCACGCGCAAAATGATCGGCTGATGATATTAATATGAAACGGCTTCTATCCAATCTACATAGCTGCGGTCATTCTATTTAAAGGTTTAGGGATCGACGTTGAATGATTTTGCAGAGGCTGAATTTCATATAAACGGGAAAGGAGAATTTTAAGGAAGCATGAACGAAGGCAAAGATGTGGTCTCTCAGTTTGAGCTTATAAACAAAGCGTGTTATATAGTTAGCAACATTTTGAAGCCTATCTAAGTTATACCTTAGGCAGCCGGAGAAGATTTCAATACAATAGTTAACAGGCGTCATGAGGAGCGAGTGCCCAATGATATGTTTAACGTGTAGAAGCAAATATAGGTATAGATTACCGAGTTTTCGGAGCGTAAGACAAGCTTTAGCATTGATATTGTGAATGCGACACCAGAGTTAAGTTTTCGATCAATGCTTAGCTCAAGATAGTGCATTGAATCTACAAGAGCAATCGAGCACCCAGATATTTTTATATTCAGGTTGAATGATCCAGCAAGCGGAAAATTGAAGAGTGAGAAGGCTTTAGCCTCAATGGAGTTAATGCATATTAATTATCATCCAGGAGCTAACAATTGCTGTAGACTCGTCAATATGGTTTTCGAACGAATGCAAATTATTTGCATTATCTCTGCAAAGGAGAAAGATGTCTTCTGCATTCGCAAGAAAAGCCCAGTCGTTACCAAGCAAAACCAGAAGGTCACTTACGAAAAGAATAAGCAATAGCGGGTACAAAGTGCAACTTGGTGGTACATAGTTTCAATTAAGGAAGATTTAGAACCATCCACAGGAACAAACTGTTCACCATCCGAAATAAACGGCCACATAACCTTTCAAGCACTTCGATGAAAGTTGAATTTATCATACAATTTGCTAATAAACTTTAACGTATGGGGCTCTGTCAAATGCTTTTGTTAGATCCAGAGCGACAAGAACACAGCTCATGTTATCATTGATCTTATCCCCAATGTACTCTGTGACGGAAATTCTAAATTTCGAAGTACAACTTCACGACCGAAAGTCGAATCGGTCACCATGCGATGCCATTACTGTTATTCAAGAAGGAGTCAAGTTGTTCCTTCATGATATTAAGAATTCATATCTAAATTAGAATTTATGCCTACGTGCTACGATAGAAATGAATAGCAAGCGATGTTTGGTTTTTTCGATTGCAAATCTTTCATATGCTCATCGCTTTCCGGTGAATTCATTCATATTACAATTTTGATAAACATTCAATTGGGTTAGGAAAGAAACATTTGCATCAAACATTAAATTACTATATCTCATGGACTGCTTCCTTCTGCGTATGGACGTATTTGTAAGAGGATCCCTTTTTGTTTTTCAGTTACGTCACTGGCCACCGTTAAAGTCCGTTTTGAGCTTCCAAACATATATTTTATGAATCCTGAGTTAAATTGTTGGCAACCAAGTGGCATAATGGTAGGAATCTAACACCCATTTATAAACGGCAATCTCAATTAAACTGAGTAAACACATATGTATATGAAATTTTGCGGCTGTAAGTGTTGCAAAATCTGGCAACGAACAGACAAGTGATTCAACGGGAAGAGCAAAATCGATTAGGCACATGATAGGAACCCTAAGGAAACGGAGCCTACTTCACAGGGCTTTGCTCCTACTTCCATCGAACATCCCTAGGCTTTCCTGTATTTTAAATGAATCTTGATAGGTCGTGCATTGCATCGTGCATTTGCATCGAAATGAATGGTCGGGCTTCACTATATTCTCCTCGTTAAAAGAGAAGTGAACTATTGTTAGCGGGACGACCGCAAACACGATTTCTGCTCGATCCTACCTTAACACACCCTCCAATATCTGTTGCTTCAATGATAAGCATAATCTGAAATTCTCAAATCTCAAAGGTTTCTTATTTATGCCTCGCAGTACACCATAGAACTTGAAACTGCGGTTTTCTTTTTTTTTTAATACATTCACAAGCATCTCTTTGCTTGGCATAACCAGGCGATTTGCAATTATGTGTTTTATTGTAACCATCTTGAAAGTTTTTCTTCACCAAATACTTGATCAGAAGCGATAAACTTTTAAACCGCAATTGTAAACTAAAAGTGTTTAGAGAGCTATTTTCTCATCATAATGAACATACTACAGCCATCGTGATTCAGATATGATTTTATGCCAAAGTAGAAGTGAGTAAAACTACTTGAATAAATAAGAGAAAATTGCTGGAAGCCGAAAGCCACCAGCAATGCAAAACGAATATCGATACCATTGATATTAAAATAAACTAAAATACTTAAAATAGACCACAACAGTAATAACGATAATAACAAGAACAACAACAAAGTACTTAACCAACGTGATAATAACGATGAACAAGAATGAATTCGCCAATGAAATGATATTAAAGGAAGATGAGCGAAGGAAGTGTAGAAAGAACGGCAAAATGTAAAATTCATTGTGCAAAACTATGCTATGTATTCCCTGATGTGTTAAGAAATGTAACAAGCAACGGCGGATTCTTATAAAAGCACTACAACACAATCCCTTTACATTATCGATAAGTGATTATGGCGAAAAGAGTAAATGAATGAATGTTTGATATACATATGTATATATACTTATAATATACGTATTTAGTTAAATGCATAAAGCCAAGTTTAGAAAATTGTAAAAAATTCATACATATACATACATGCATAGACATTGGGTGGGCAAAAAAAATATTTTAATTTTTTTCATATTAATTAATATGCAGAGGATAGCAGGGATACTAGAAGTGACAGCTTTACAGTCATAGACACACGTACAGAGACAAAATATATACAAAATCTCTACACACGTATATATATAAGAAGAGGGCCGAAAGTCGCCAAAAGAAAAGGAGGAGTACATGAAATCCACGGAAGTGGCTGCAATACATAACTTTACGACTCTGCAGCCGATACGTGAACAGCAAAGAGTATCAGAAGAAATCATCCTTGGCGCTTTATTGATCGATATTTCGGCAAAAAAGATGGAGCGCGTTCACGGCTGTTTTTGGAAGTATCTGCAGATATTCGGGAACTGTCCAAACTGTGCGGATACGAGCATGCTATCTTTTTCTCTTTTCTCATTCCTTCCGACCGTCACCGTGTTAGATGAATAGTGGACACCCCTAAGTGAATGGTCATATAACAAAAAAAAAAGAAAATATATATATGTGTAATAGTTGCTCATTACAAATCAAATCATTGTAGTCCTACCTAAGCTTTTCTTCATTTTTCTTATGGAAAAAATAAAAAGCTATTACAGAAAGGACTAATTAGAGAAAACTTGTATTCATGGAGCAAATAAGGAGCTTTGCTGATTAACATGATTGTCATAAGACTGAAGTGCACGGCAGTCGAGGTAAAGCATTTTTTTTTTTTAGAAGCCAAACTAGAATATCTATAAGCTCAAGGAGGGTAACCGTCCACAACTATTACTTCTATTCTTGTTAGGCATAGTAGTGCAGTGCGTGTTCTCTGCCTTCTCCTATTTGATTTGATTTTGATATAGGGATCTATTCAAGTTGAAAGAGAAAAAGAAGGTAAAAGAACAAAGAAAGGTGAAAAATAGAGAGAAATTATTTCGCATATGGGTTTTTTTTTAAGGAGAAAAGCGCTTGATCGTGTTCCCATCTTCACTTATGATGAAAAGCAATCGGCAAGATTTTACAAATTAAGAGAATGTCTTGATGAAATCCCTTTATTGAGACGTCTCCGTCTCCGTCTCCGTTTTCTAGAATTTAAATAACAACGTACCTAAGATTTTCCAAGTATTGTGGCTTTACAGTAAACAGTAGATTACACTTTAGAGTTAGACGTAAGTACATTACATTGTGTTCGTCGCAGAAAAATGCTTGAAGTAGTCTTTCGCCGCTTGTATCATAACAAAGCTGATGAAGTCATGATTTCGGGATTTTTCATTCACGTGCATATGAACATATATATTTATACGATGTATAAATTGTGTGCGAATATGGTAACGGCGATAATGGCGATTACGTTTGTGGTTTAAAGTATTCATCGTTGCCTGTAGAAAAGAGCACATATGCTGATATAAAAAATTTTCCAGCTGAAATCAAGGTGAAAGAAATGATTCTCACGTTTTAAAACGTGACGTGGATTTGATAAAGCGTTAATTATTATTATTATCATTTTTTTCCGTAGTTTTATTTTTATTTTTATTTCTATATTTTTTTTTTTTATTTTTTTAAATATAGAACTATTTCCTTTTTACAAAACGTCTTTATATGTAATTGCTTGCAGAAAGGAAAAATTCGTTTTATCTCTTCTCTCTTCCTGCCTCCTTCTTTGTCACTGTCTCTCTGTCTCTTTCTTCCTCAACTGCAGTTGCTCAAGTATAAGTTTGATATTATCGGGATGAAAAGGAATTGCTATTTTGATCCTTTTTAACAAATAATAACAACAACATTATGTCATAAACAGTATTATGCATAGAAAGAGCTCACCCTAAGCTAGGCAGGGAGTGTCCATTAAATTTGTCACCCGCGGCTAAGCTAAATGTCAATTGGTTTTAAGCTATATATACAATACAAGTATACTCCGTAAAGGCACAAGCGTTGATTAATATTTAAGCGTAGAAAACAGTTTCGTCTGTACATGAAGGTACACACATTTAAGCTTACATTTAATGAAAGTACAACGCTATTGTTATTGTCAGTAACAATTTGACACGTTCGACACAACTAATGATGGGAACGCTCTTGATTATCATTTATACATTCATTATATCGGCTTTTACAAAAACGACCACCAATGTGTGAATGTGGCCCGCCACCCATATGTCCATATGTCCGGCGAAAAGTACACAAAACGTGGCATTAGTATTGTTAGTCTCTGACCAGCTTTCACGCACACATACACAGGCACACAAACACATTTATGGAAACACACGCAAGTTCAGAATATGTATGTACATAGAAACCATTTCAATTTAATTCCCATTGATCAAAATATACAATATTCCCATTGATCAAAATATACAATTGGCCTCATGCAGTGATACTTTGTTACTCTTCTCCACGCACATAGTACCTAACGGCATAATTGCAGCAGTTTCGAGTTTCACACTTGCTTCTAATAATTGTCCTCGTTTTCTCTGCATTTGTAACTGAACTTATTCATAGTTATTCGTAAGGGATTGCTTAAAAAATATTGAGCCTTAATTGAAATTTCAGTTCTCGTAAAACGTTTCGAATTAAATGCTGTCACTTACAAGTCCTTGAATTCCCTTAAACTTTCAGGGTACTATTGCATATCACATCAACAGCAGTCCCAGTATTTTTTAGACTCCACTGAGTAGACTAAAATACATAGATTTTAATTGTATTTAATGGCTTTAGACCACTTTTACTAAACGCATGCTAAAACACGTTCTATTTATGCTGCTGATGTGCACAACTCAGTCTTCCCCTTTTTTGCTAGACCTTAAGGGTCGTTTCCCGAATGTTAAAATGCACTTCCTAACTATGTTCGACATTTCCTTTGCTTTGGCTTTCTATTGCAATTTTGAGTATACTGATGCACGCATTTTAATTGTTTGCCTTGCAGCTTAAGTAAAATTTGTCAAAGTTCACCCTCTTTAACCGATCTACCTAACCAACTATTAGTTGATATAACACAAATTTCTTGTTTATGACAAATTAAAACAAACTTCTTCTGGATGCGTTTGCAGAATGACAATCCATTTATATGTTTATGACAACTGTTTAGATTCGTAGGTTCGATGTACATAAATTAAGAGTAGAAAGCAACGTGTTTCACGAACACATTTTTTTAGTGTGTTCGTCACGGGTTTATGTCAATCTATTTTTTACCGTTAATAATTAGTGTGTGTGTTGATGGACTGTCAACAGGACAGGCAGAAAATGTTCATCTATTCTTTCGGTTGACTTCTAGAAATGTAGGAAAATGGAATTAATTCGCTCTGACACCTAAACACAAGAGTGATGAAACCGAGTAAAGTTAAAAGTATTTGTAGTATCATGGTAATGTCTAAGGGCTTACACAGACTAGCTCAGCCATACTTTATGATTTTATGTTGACATCATTTTGTTATACGTGTTGTTTCCATTTCGGACATTTTTGTTATATTTCCTTTATTTCCGTCCATTTTTCTTTTCCTTATTAAGAGTAGAACAATGAAAATAATAATGGAAGGAAAAGGATATCAGAACACTATGACGTCTTTAGCTATGCAACCACTTGGCCGATTCACGTACAAGCTTCTGAAGAACCCTTACACTGGCCCCACTTTAAAAGATTTATGTATTATCTTACTCCGAGGTTATAATGGACTGCACTTTCAAACTTCCTTTTTCAACCTTGAATGCTTTGGGTGTATCTCTATAATGGCGAATAGAAAAAATAGAATAGAATAGAGGAAAACTACGTTGATCCTACTGTCTGAGTACCTTTTACCAGACTAAACTTCTAACACGGAAAATTCGACGGTCCTCTGATTTTTTCAAACTTCTTTATCAGAAATACTACTCATATCGTGGTTTAGATTTGTTTGGCTTCTGGCTATTCTCAAAACTCAAAAATTTAGTTCGGCGACTGATCTGACGAGGTAAAATCGAATCAAAACTGACAGCAAACAAATTTATTAACTACTGCTACAAGACAAATATAAATAAAGGGCTGAACACAAATGTTGTACTTCTTCTTCGATCACAGTAGAGAAGGGTAAACTCGGTTTTCTTCTTGTTAACAGTAAATTTTTCGGTGTAATCCTTTCTCCCAATCATGCGCACCGTTAGCATAACTTGTCCCAGAGAAGGGGAACATTAAATTCTATAAGCAACTTTTCACTTGTCCCCTCATTTTCTTGTGAATGCTTTTAGCTCACGTAGAAGTAGTCTTTGTCCTTTCAACGACCTGCCAGCCTCAACATAAATCTACCTTTGGCAAAGATTATTTCCTTCTCCTTTGTCTATTGTTTCATTTCTTTAGCGTTTCCTGATGAAGAGTCACACAGTAAAGTGACTTCCTTCTCATCCCCGACCTCTTTTCTTATTTCAAGCTTTTGCCAGTTTCTGAGCACATATCCATTGTTACAGCGGTTATGATAACTGTGTTACGAGTGTCGTTACGGTCGCGAATTTAGCCTTCTTTCTGCATATCATATTTCTTTTACTTTGAATGCCTCAATGTTTATGAAGTAATGCTAACATGAGCGTACGGTTATGTGGGCTTTAGGGAATTTGAAGTTCACAATAGAGTAATTGCGTAAATTGTTTATTGTGTAAGCGAAGAAGTCATATGTGAAGTTCCAGCTGTTCAGTTTTGCAACCATAAGATTTCTTATAGCAGAGACCATCTCGGAACATAGTCGAATTTAGAGTTACCAACTGATAAATAATATATTTATATATACGCCTATATATACGACCGGAGCACCCGAAAAAAAGTTCTCATCACGACGAATACATTTACGAGGATCACCAGAAAGAAAACATGGTAAAAACAGAAAAAGTAAGAGATAGTAGCTATTACTGCACACAACTTGCTGGTGGCTCTTGTAAATAAACGGACGATTTTCAGTTTGTATTAAGTAAGCCTACGCCTGGTGGGATTTTGTCATTTTATTTTGGATGCTGCTGGCGTGATTGCCGGCGTCAACATTCTACGTCGACTTACGGAATCGCGAACGTTCCAATAATAGAGGATAGAAATTAAAACAGACGGACAGACGAAAAACATAGAGGATAGAAATTAGGACAGACGGACAAACGGACAGACGAAAAAACATGCAATGGGACATATTGTAAGAGTATGTAAACCTTATACGATTGCTGATAGGTACAAAAAACTAAATCTATGGGCGTTTCTGGTGCAGCTTCTATCTTTACTTCTAACTACAGAATTAATCGATAGTTTGATAGTAGATGCGTTTTTGCACTTTGCAATGATAAAGAATTTATAAACTTTATTGGGCAAAAGAACACATACACATACACAGATACAGCCCTCCCTGCGTTAATGCGTTGCTCTCAAAGTTATTTGTTCTTTAACTTTCGAGGTTTCAGCCCAAATCGAGAACAAATGGCCATTTTTCCCCCCGAAGCGAAAGTTGTTTGTAAAAACCAAAATACTGCTTTTTACATAAAGACGAACTCGATGTTGTACTATGAAATCTGAATGTGAGTTCGGTTCATCCCATTTGTATTCACTACTACTTTCCAGAGTGTCCCCGTGAGGTTTTGTATAAAATTTCGAGAATTTAATCCATATTTAGAGCAGTTGTGCGCTTCTTTCCCAATCATTCGTTATTAACTACAATTACAACACGTCGAATGAATAATATGTAAAAATAGTTCACTAAGGATGTAAGGTTATTTCTAGGTATCTAGAATGCTTCCCAAAATGTCTAGAGTGTTTGATAATTTGTGCTTTTTGCCATTTTGGGAAAAAGAGCACATGTTGTGTCCTAATGGTTTTTATTTTTACCCTAAGGCAAATCAAATAAAAAAGTATTGACTTTTTTTTTTCATATACATATGTTACACATATACAAACGTATGCATGTTTCAAATATCGATTAAATAACTAAATTGTGGAACACAGTCAATACATGGAATTGACATTGATTTTGAGTGGTTGTATACATTTGGTTGTAGATTTAATGCAATAAAGCATAGATAAGCGTATATACGAATTGTAAATTTAATAAAATGGTAGAAATAAAAATTAAAAAAAATTAAAAAACAAATAAACAATTCCCTTTCAAATGTAAAATAATAAAAATTGTCATAAAAGAATTTGGAAAGCAAACATAATAGCTTCGATTAAACTATTTATTAGAAACTCAGAGGCATTTTTTAAATATTGACGACATTTTTATTTTAGTTGAAATGTTTTTGAACGACTCAATATTTAGATATTATGTTCAATTTGTTGAACAGTTGTCGAAATATTATTTAAATATGCTCTTACACACTCTGGTTATATTTTTTTTTTTATTATTCCTAGTTCTACTATCTGCAGTTCTTCCACTACTATCTTCTATCTTCTATCTGCAGTTCTACCACATTACTTACTTCTTCTCGTACCTTTAGTAGCAAATAAATATCTCCTGTTGGGTTTTCCTCCATAGTTAAAAAATTGTTCTTTGGACGGCGTCTCCCATATGGAAGTACATGGCAAGTTTTTTCACAGCTATTGTTCGATCGATTTTGTTCGATCGATTTTGTTCTTCCGCTGTTGGATCAGAACTTTATCAGATACGAAAATGATTAATAAAAGTAGAGTCCTTTGGAAAACAAATTTAGGTGATTTGAACGCGTTAAGGCATCTGCTTTTCACTTCGACTCTATTAACTTAACTATTACGCTAGTTCTTAGGTGTGTTGACATCTTTTTGGGTAAATATATGAATGCGTACAGACGTGACAGGTGGTTTACGTAGGTTCCTGCCGTGGAGGCTTAACCCTACGGTGCCCGATGGCACACGGAGTGAGAAAGCGTCACTCACGCCCTGCTGGGAGCAGGGAGGCTCCCAAGCAGTTCCAGATCAAGGGCATGTGTATGGCATGACCTTCCCTTTGACGGGGGCGAGGCGTACATGAAAATAAAGTCATAAGAATCTTTCAGTTCTATACCACCCTGCAAACGAAATAACATAAGGGTTTTTTGATTCTCTAAAGCTAGCGTTTCGGGCAATTTTCAAATTCATCTAATTTACCTGTAAAGTGATTGTCTTGAGGACTTTAAAGCATTCATAAGTTACATGCTGCTGCAACTTTGATGAAAAGCATCTTCCACTTAAGAGGTTTTTAAAAATTGCATCAGATTTGGTAGATGCGTTAAGTGCTCGCTCTTTCTTTCTTTCTACTGTAACTCCTTCGATGTGGCCATTACGTCAACGCCTCCATCAGCCGGTGTTTTACGATCTTTTCTTCTCTAACTATCACGTTCATTTAATGAAGCCGTCCTCAGAAACGTTCGCAAGTTGCTGCTATTCTGATGTCAAGCAGTCGATAATATATTCCTTTTTTTTTATTGTGATATCGTTCGAACACCTAGACTTTGTCTATTCTGCGACTTCTTAAGTTCAATTTCACTAATTGAAATGAAGTAGATCTTCCTCATATAACATGTGTTCATATACGACAAACTAAAAGGAGTTTGTATAACATTGAAAAATTCTTTATATACATACTTCGCTCTTCCTCTTCCTTATGAGAAAAAAGCACACTTACTAGTCAACGTAAATAAAAATTGTTCTCTTGCCGTATTTTAACCCTGATTATTACAGAAAGGTATTTCAAATATCGGAAGCAAATTAGTCGCTTTGGGCTGTGAACGGCTCATGTATTTGTATAATCTTAGTGACTCGTACAGCAGGCATTTACATAACTTGAGACATGACTAACCGTGTTATAGGAAAGCCTTCTGTGTAGCTGTTCACTAAGAAGACCTATGACAAATTTCAGCTTTCGCTTATGTTAGCGATTCCAGCAGGCAGACAGCGAACGGATATACCACTACGTTACACATTAACACATTAAGTCGATCTACAATGTATTTTTTTTCTAAACGGGGAAATTGGCTTCCTGGAATCCTTCAACGGTTATTCCGCGTCCAAGATCTTTGCTTTATCATTTTTAATGCTTTCTCTAATAATTCATATGTTAATTAAAATGGAATGATTCCATTGTGTGTGGTCTTAAGTAAATCAGTTCATCCGGCGCTCATCAAGAACGCGATCAATCATTCTTAGAACAGTTATAGTTTTTGGGATGTTATGGACCAAAGCAATCGGTTGCGCTTACTGTTGCTTATAAAAATAGCACTAATTGATAATCATTACTTTTTTTTTTACACATTCACTAAAGCATAGAAAATTTCTTTCTCCAATTCTCATTCTCTCTCCCTCTAATCAGCTTTTCAATAAGTCGTCAAAGGCATATGCACTGTTTTTCAAATGTTCCTCTCTCTATGTGCCTTTGTTTTTCCGCAAGGCAAGCAAAACACGTCTACTTTAATCATCTGTCGGGATTACGCTATTTGACTGTTTATGATATGTTCGCAATGAGAAGGACAAAAAATTGCTGATAACGATACATGTTTACTGCTGATAATGTCTCTTATGTGTCAAGGCACGAGCTTTTCGAAAAATGATGAAAGATTCTTTCCACGATTTCATTGAATTTTAATTAAAAAAAAAAAAAAAAAGGCGAAAGAAGGAATATTGAAACTCTTTTCTTATATTTATACATCGAGTTATGATTTCGAGTGGAATGAAATGATTCGAATTTTGAACTTATCGCGCTTAATAGGGCTTAGAGCGTTTTTATTTGGCTTTTTGTGCAACAATCGCATTGCTGTAGCTCCGTTTGTTCGTTTACATGAAATCAGATACGAAGTGAGAAACTGAAACGCCTCCGTTTCTAAATCTACCGCTGTCTTCTTTACTACGAAGTAAGCAGATATTATACTAAACACGTAGAGAAGGACACTGAATAAAATAATGCTTTTATGTTGTCTTTTGCACTTAACAACGGAGCAAGCGCGCAAGCAACCAAACAGACCGTGGTTGGCACAAGTAAATTTATTTATTTAAACATTTCCCACGTCACATATACGAAAAAGACATATTCATAATTAATTTGTATAGCAATATTTACCTTTGCGGTAGCAAATTCCTTAATAGTCGCCACTTTTACATTTAACCTAACGCTTGCGTGAGCATCGAAGAAGAAAAAGTTTCCAACGATATCTTTTGTGGACAAAAGTGCACCACCTGGTTGATCATTTTGCGCTGTAAATAATAATTGCCGTCTTCCCTTATTGGACCCTTGGCCATAGTGCCATAATTGAAGAAGTCGACTCTTTCATTGTTCTCAACCTTCAAGATCCTTTATTACAAGAAATTATGCTCGATATCCATTCTAACTTTTTGTGCCCTACACTTGTGGTAAAAAGTTATATTAAGTTTGTGCGGATGTGTTTAAAACCCAGCAGGATCAAAGTTTTTGCATCTATGCATGCGTCCGTCTTGTATGCTAGTATTCAATCTAAAGGTTCCAATTTTTGAGACAATTTGATGAAATGTAGTGCGCTCACACATGTTAGCCCAAGGACGAACGCTATCGAAAATGGTTCGAATCAGACCACTTTCTGGACCACTTCCCGTATAAAGCCTTATTTTGAAAACTCATTGTATGAATAAGTGTAGGATCGGTTACGGTATTTAAGGGTTGGCTGTGGCTCATGTTTGTCGACGTCGGAAGTGTTCTTGCACTTATACGCTCTTGCAAAAACTCTTGCAGCAATAATATTTAATTTGTAAAAGTCTTGTAGCGTAGTCTTCTCTTTTTTTTAAGGTTATAATTTTGATAAAAATAAATGAAACATAAAAGTTCACTTAAATAAAATTTTAACATTTAAGATTCATACTGAACGAGGCAGCACCACTGCGATCTGTGGGTCTCTTGGTCTAGGTGTACACGTATACTTAGTTGCACATCCTTAAGTCGTTTCAAGACAAAAGCAGTTTCGCAACTCATTTCTCTCTGTGTGTCGTTTTCCTCGTTCCCTTCCCAACTAAATTTGAAAACATTTTTTTATTAACTTCTTCATTTCATATATAATATAATTTTTGATAAGTTATTCTAAGTTTTCTCATCTTTTTGTTTTTTGTTTTTTTTTTTTCTCTTTTTATTGTTATTCTTATTCTGTGTTCATGCGACTGACTATGTTTATTTGATTGTCGGTTTGTGAATATACGCAGAGGTATATTTGCTTGTTTGTATGCATTTTCTTGTTGAAGTTATCAAGGTTCCGTGCTGTTTGCATCATGCACGTACTCTTTCATTTTATACTAAAGAATTCGTTTTGTGACTCACGTTGTATATTGGGTCATCTCTCGACCAGAGCGGCCTAAACTAAGTGTGTGTGTGTGTGTGTGTGTGTGCGTGTATGTATTATCGTCTAGTTTTAAGTACTTAACACACAGTAATCTATTTTTTATGTAAGAATGGTTGCAATAGTTAGAGAGACGTGGTATTCCAGCCATGATTATGTTCTTTTTGTGCATTTTTATTTATTTTTTTTTTGTTTTTTTCGGTAGGCTTGTGTTACAAATACATCTCGCTTAGAACTAGAAACTAAGGTTTTTTTTTTATTTCTTCTAAGTTGTGTTGGCAGGTTAATTGCAAGTGTAGAAATACTTTATCAGAACACGGATATCTTTACACGTGTTATTGGGTATTCTTCCTTTTCAAGCAGAAAGAAAGAAAAACTTATTACATTGATGAGTAAAATTATATATATACGTTAAGTATTTGGACGCGCAGATTAAAGACCAAAAGTAATTAACAGATCTCCGGGCTGATAGAGGAAGTAAAGCGGCTTTAGCTAAAACTAAACAAATTTATTATTATTTAATTTTAGTTTTTAAATTTCAAATTTTACACAATAATTTAATCTCCATGAATGCTTTACATTCATAGGATTCCACTATGGCAACGCAGTTCGTTATGTAAAAAAAGTGTCAGCAATTTTGAAATGAAAAACTTACTTTTATCACATTTTGTTGAAATGAATATGCTACCGTTGGTAAATTGGAAGTGGTCAGGAAAGTTCTTTAGACGACACTCTCACCTATGCTCCCTAAAATTTTACTCATTTGTCAACTGACATTTCATTGCCTTCGTCAACCATCCATCAAATGCGCATAAAATTCGTGTAAAGAAATCGACAAAAATGTAATGCAATTTATGCAGAAGTAGCATTTCTAAGTTCTTTTTACTATCACCAAAGATATGATATGTATGTATGAAGCACTCTAAACAAAAGACCCTTTATATATGTCTTGTGTCACGAGGACATATTAAGTTGGTGCAGATGTGTAGGACTTGACATAGATCCATCTTTTTAATACGGGTCTAAGCTCATCTGTCCATATGTCCGCTTATTTTTCTCGCATTCAACCTATAGAGTGCCATTTTTGAGATATTTTGATTCAATTTCGATGCACCAAGATCTGTTATCTTACGCACGAATGCTATTGAAAGTGGCTCGGATCGGGTCACTTCCCATAAAACGCATTACTTTTGAGAATTTGTTATATAAATAACTCTTTCGAACGAAATGGCGTAGAGTATTTAATAACACTCAGATGGAAATGGGGAAATTAAAACGAGATGGCACGGCGGGGTCGCAACTAAGTAGGTGTTCGCCCAATCATTAGATTGAGATTTGAACCCCCGAACACCGAGTTGGTGATCGTGACACTTATCTACTCCGCTATGTGGCCGCAAGGCAAGTTTTTCTGGGTTCTGTTCTATTTTCTTTTCACTTTGTGTTTTATAATAATACGCGTTTTCCTATTCCACTGTTGGCATGTTTGTTTATGTGCACAAGACAAAAACGTGGCATAATTTGCATATCGTGGATACGTTATACAGTTGATTCTAAATAAAAGCCGACAGCAGAGGAACTACCATCATAGCACCTCATTGAATGATCAGATAATCTCTATGTTTAACGTAAGCTATTGCCTTGAAATCTTAATTAAATGAGGTTCGCAGGTGGAAGGGCCTATACCAAGACCAAGGTATATCGGATATGAAAGTTTGGGTATGATTCAAACTTTGCCCTCTGGCCAAAGTTCTATAATTATTTAATGTTCCCGCGCCACCACGAGTATTTCCCGAAGGTCTACACCAAGCATTCAGGCCTCACAGGCGGTTTACACCGAAGCATTCAACGGCTTTACCACTCCTACCTGGTAATGAGACGTAGTATTAAAGTATGAGGACAATCACACGCCTGTGGACCTCATAGATTTATTTTGCAATTCTTTAAGGTTAGCAGCACTACGCACGTCGTTGTTACGGACATATTCTTGCTTTTGGATTATCCATACATGGACGTCATCCGGCTAATAGTCCCGCGAATTTTTAATGTACAATGAGCAGATATCAACGTACCATATACCGGGCACCAACGCAAGTTACAGTCTTAATTACTTCTCTAAGGTGAGGTTTCTGTCATCAAGACTCGTGGAATGGTCAATCCGCTTACCCGAGGGTAAGGTGAGTGTCTCACTGGGGCTAGCAGATTATAGCAAGAAGTTTCAACATTCGTACGGATAAAAGCTTCATTAAATACCTTCAGTAACCTGCCTGTTATATTGTGCACATATGTCTGGCAGAGACCATCCCTACTTCTTATGATCCCTACCAATCACATTATCCTAATTAAGTAATTAAATTAAACAGAAATTTCCTCCACGACTTTTCTCAAAACAGTTCAACTCATTCTGCAAGAGTTGTAGGACCAAAGTGATTGAACAATCATCGTGTTTGAAAAGAGTTTTTGAAGCAGCTTGTGGTCATATCTCCGCGTACGAAAAATGTTTGAAGGATTTAGTTGAGCATAGGTGTGCCACATAGGGTGGTGTCTTCTATTCGGAAGACAAGTTCTGGTGGGTAAATTATTAATTTCTACTAAAAGAACTCGGAGTCAACAGCTGCAAAAGGAAATTTTAAAACCACGTCGTATATGGTTTAGAAACTTTTTACCCCTATGGAAATAGAAATTAAAAAAAATACTATTTTCTCTATAAATATTGAACATGTATTTACAATTCCCATGAGGCTCGAGTGTCATTGTAAAACCAATGGGTATCTTCTTAAAATAAATTCAATACGCCTTCGATTGGGATCATTTAGCCCATCTAATTGTCGTGGTCTCACCTAAAATATACCTTTCCATTCACATAATCATTAACTGCATGACCATCTAACCGCCTGTTCCTCTATTCACGAGCCTGCAAGCCGAACTGCCGCTTCGACCTGGCAGTGGGAACGGCTCTTTATGAGAGTTTCGAGGTGGGCGCACGATCTTGCTTGCTTGCTTGCTTGGTATACGGGGGGAGGAAATACGCTCACCTAGAACTCGGGGGTTAATAATGACATGCGCTGTAAGCGTCGTGTGTTAAGCTTTCGCGACACTGACCCATACTAAACTTCTAGAGATATCCATCTATCCCTCCACAAATATCCATTTACTGCCGCTTCGATGTCTCCTCTTATCCTTCAGAATCTCGGTGCTTTCATATTTATGCCTGAGCGTCGATTCATCCTTATTTACCTGTACCCCTGTGCGTTACTTAACTCTGAAGTTTAATTTTAATAAATACTTAATTCAAAAACAGTGTATAATGGGCATGACAAGTGTTCAAAAACATTGAAACGTGTTGAAGATCTTATCTAATACCTCGAAATTTAATGCATTCATAGTGAAAAATTGTTTACATGAATCTGCTTCTTTTGAAACACAAGAAATCATTTTTTCTTAATTTATTTCAATTTTCTGTTTCCTTTAAAACTGAAGACAATTAAAAATCAATCAACTTTTTTTTCTATTCTTATTTAAGCAACAACGTTTTTCTAAAGATTATATACCTTTTTTAAATAGAGTTTAATCGAGATAAGAAACCAATCCTCCTTATATACCTTTTTTATGTAAATTCTATGAATGCAATGAATTATTAACAAATTTTTGATGTAATAAATCATTTTATACAAGACTCTCGCAGACAGTCGAAAGGAAATCGATAACAGAACTCCAAACGTTTATAGTTTATAGTTTACCAACAGAAAAGCATGCCTTATATCATGGCTAAGAATATTGAGAAGGTTGCAGGACCAATGTCAACTAGAGCCGCATGCACACACGAGTATGTCAAAGGTGGTTGTTGTTGTTGGAAATGCATCTTTCATAAAATATCTATAAATCACTAAAGTTTATTAACCTCGCATACGTAGGTTGACAAAATCTAACAAGAAAATCTTTAAGATAAAAAATCTTTTCAAGCAATAAGATTTTCAAAGAATTAAAGATTGAAAACCCGGAGAAAAAGTCTGTAGTAATGCCAGTAACAATGGCGGTAGCTGGCAAGCATTGCCTGCCACTGCAGTTAGATGGTGAAATAATCGTAAACTAAGCTTCTCTCCGCGATTGAACGCAGGACTATTTTGCATTGAAAGGTCGTTGAAAATGTCTTTAAAATGATTTTTTCTGTTTTTTTTGTTTTGTCATTTTCAGTCTTGATTTTCGTATGTCATCTATATACCGTGGAAGTTCCATTAGCGGACAATTGATTCAGTAAATGCACGCTCTCAAAATTGTAGTCGATCAAAAGCAGAAATCGCTCGTTAAGAAAAGAAGTGAAATATTTTCTTTCAAAAAATTTACTTTATTGAAAATTAAAGTTTCTGTCCGGCACTTTACTGTGTATGCTAAGCTCGTATCTGCTTTTGTAGTTGTTTTTGAATATCAAATCATCAATGATGTATTGAAATCAACCAGATAACAAAACACTTGATTTCTTTCACTAACAATGTCTCCGTTGGTGATGTTGTCATCGTTGGTTTTGTTGGTTACATGCAAAACTTGAATTTGAATAGATGGGAAAGTAGTAAAAAGGCTTGTGTATATGAGGAAAAGGAAAAACAAAAGATCGATTGCATTCAAAGCGGTTTAAACCGAATCTGTAATAAGTCTACCTGCATAGTGTATACTTTGTGGCTCATCTGGCGGGAAAATCGGGGCTTAATAAAGTTTCATTTAAATGATGCGAAGACGCGAAAGGCGGGTAGTCGTGCGCAATTGGGTTCATAGGCTCTAAAACCTCTACAAATCAACAACAACTATTTTAAAGAGACCATAATGAACTGAGTACGCTACAATCAGAGGTAAGGGGTAATTGAATCGATTTCGACTTTCTTCTTTAATTCAAGATAAGTCAGAGAAAAATGCGACACTTTGCAGGAATTGTGGGACTGTACTAATATTGCGATTTTCATTCGATCACTTACTCTTGTTGAAATTCATTTTGTCGAGTTTTTTAAATGAGGATAAGCGTCATGCCAGGAAGATCTTCGCTGACCGTGGCTCTGCTATCCTGTATTTCTGAGTTGAGCGAGATATTTGAAATTTATTTCAATAATTCAAACTAAAAGGAGCTACATGGACACAACTAAAACGATTCCGATATTAATGTTATCGTTGCAAATGCTAGAACGAAGTTAGCAAAGGTTTTTAATTGTAGAAGACAAAATCTTACATGAATGATGGAATGCAGCCGTTTTGAAAAGTGTCACTTGAATTATGGTTTCATTGTGTTATTCAGTCTTTTGTCGCTTCTCTGTCTCCCAACAGTAGTCTGAATATTGTTTTTGTTTTTTTTTTTTCATTTCTTATAACGTTCGCAGGGTTTATAAGTTTTTGTTTTCCACATATGTGCATATGTGATCTATAGCTCCGTAGTTTAAATTATGGTACTTTGTTAAGGTACATGAGGAAATTTATAACAAGAAAAGGTCAACAAATTTCGAAAATTTTTGATTATATAAAATACGAAATATATATGTTACTGAATGGTACAATGGTTACTAAAAAAAAAAAGAAGCACAATGCATTTTGTACATATGTATGCATATACATACATTTCTGCATTTAAATTCAAGGTAGGATTTTGGTGATTGAAGTACTTTGTCTTCATAGAATTGCTTACTACTTACTTAAAATCTACACAACATTTTTATTAAGAATAGCATAGAAACGTGGAAAATTTATGCTTTAATCTTTCTTACAGACATTAAATATTTCTATTTAAAAAGCAGAGTCTCAGTTGCTTCTATATAAAAATAGTTTTTTAGTCAGCGATAAAGGCAGAGTCAATTCAGGCACATTCTCGGCGTTTGTCTTTATCAGAAAGTCAAGACCTTATCTGTCAAACCGAACTTTTAGATTTACCAAAGCTAACTTGGCGTATAAATCGAAAATGGTCTCTTGATTAATCTACAGTCTCCAAATATATCAAAATTTCTAAAGAGATATTTCAGAATCGACGTTCAAGCCTTGAAGACCTAATTTTCTCAACATAGATTTACGAAGTAGTAGCGAACACGGAAACATAAAAGTCGCAGACGTCATAAAGCGTATGTGCTCGTGATCAAAATTAATACAAGAATGTTTGTGGACCTGTCAGCAAATCAGGACTTTAAACTCAAGATTTTGACTTTGAAACCCTTGCTTTTCCGCCATCCGACGAAGTTTTCGCACCCAATCGGGGCAAGAAAAACTTACATTGTTCTTTTCCTTTTCTTTTTATTAATTTTCATACCGTATTCGAAAACCAGCTAAGATTTGATTTAGACGTAACAAGACACTATGGCTCTATTATAGATATGTCTTTTGACTCTGCAGATTTGAATACATCGGCAGAGGTGAAATAATGATTAGCATACAAGAGCCCCTGTCGGTTTATTTATTTGCTTATAAATAATAGTTATTTATTTATCTAATCATATATGTCTGTCCTTCTCTTTTGTGTTGGAGATGTGAGTGGGGTAGTTGTCGCGCAATACTAACCCCTGTGCTTCCAACTTTGGATTGGGTTATCATCAAACCGCTTTGATGCGCTTTTACGGATCGTTGTTCTTCGCTATTTAATCCTCCATTCGTTTTCCTCGGATGAGTTTAAGTAGTCGGAATTCGCAACTTTTTTGGCTTTATAGCGCAATTTCGATATCTGAGAAACTACCTAACATTTATCTCCAAGATGGCCAAGATGGACTGTGTGAACCAGTTCGCATCATTGTTTATTTTTCGCGAGATGGCTCAAAAATTGTAAGGATAGGGTAACTTAAGAGAAGACTTACTGAAAATTGTCTTCTTCTCAAGCCTGTTCAACATTTGGTTTACCTTCTTCTCCAGTTATTCAGAGACGGTAGTTAGACAACACGCTTGCCAAGGCTGCTGCAACTAATGTTGAAGCTGAAAGGTGTAAGACTACCGTTCTTCCCGAATTTAAAAGTCTTTCAAATTTTTCTTCACTAGGCAGTAATTTCTGCACCCAGAGCATTCATTGATCAATTTACGATTTTATTTATCTATCAATTTGTCTATTTATTTATTTATGTATTGTAAGCTGCCGGGTATATAGTGTCCATAGCAAGTGTGAAGGGCTTCAGTTAGTTGTCTTTTTAGTTTCTACTTACAGGACACAAGAGACGCTTCACAAAATAAAATTTAAATTATTTCCATTACGAAGTTTGAAGCAAAAGTCAGTTTATTGCCTCCTGATATACTATATAAACTTTACAAACTGAGTCATAGCATTAAAAAACAAACGTTATATGCAAAAGTCGGAATTAAATAGATATGAATGGGATAACCGATTACATGTCGTGTTAGTCAACAAAATGTGTTTGTTTGGAGTATGTATTGTTTGGTAGTCTATTTATTTATTTGCTTGCTGATTTGTTTACCATAACAGACAAAATTCAATATACGTTTTTATTACTATCCACGCTTACAAGCCCACTATTATCGAGATTACTGACCAACTGCAAACGAGTAAACCAAAAGAAACATAAATTACACTTTTTGAAATGTAAAGATTAAAAAACATAATCTTAAGAACATTACATCGAATATTATCGATATAACAAATTCGATCCGTGCCATGGTTAAGAGAGAGCAGACATTTTCCAACAGCTAGAGAATGTCGAAAGGTTATTCAACCCTAGAGGCGGATTATTGCATTTGAGACAATAAATTCTTTATACTAACTATTGTCGATTTAACTTTAAAAGCTCGCATACTTCAGGGAGACACAATCGCAGACGACCAGCGGGAATCTTAACAGTTTATCAAGTATATTGTGTCCATTTGTAAGATGTTAATGAGACTATAACCATGAAATTGGCTTAGGAAATGTAAAATAAAACGCTCTCTGTGTTCCCGCAGATCTGTACGTTCATACGAGTGTTATATAAAAGCACTTCTAAACGAAGAGAATAGATTTTAAATATATAGTCTACCTAACTCCGATAAGCACCTGGCATAGAAATAAATTTAAGCGCGATGTCTTAGTTTAATGGGAATATTTAATTACTCCAAGCAGACATACAAGCCTCAGTCCGCGTAAGAATCTGAGTTGCTTTAACCATATATCTCTCTGTAAGCCTCTTGCTCTTAAAGCCTTATTATTTTGATTATAAGATGTAGGGAGGGTTGAAAATCATCAACTCCACGAAGATAGCGGCTTGCCCATTGGCTCTTTGCGACTGAAAGATGATCATTGAAAGCCACCCTTATGTGAACAGGAACTAACAAAGTAGCCCTAAAGGTGCACAATATGTTCAAGTTGCAACAAATTTAGTAAGTAATTAAACTTTTTTCATGTAACTTTGAATCGGTGCAGTGTAATGCAGTGCAATGTAATGAACGAGCCCTTCATTCTGAACATATTTGTACAATAATAAGTTTGTAAATCTCACAATAAGTAGTAGTAGTAGTAGTACTAGTAGTAGTAGTAGTAGTAGTAGCAGTAGTAGTAGTTCTTCTATACTTATATATCATTCAGTTGATTTAGGGGGAAGAGTTTTTCCATTTCAATGTAATTTATGAGCTTTAATTTATTTGCACCTCAGAAAAACTAATAAATTAGCGCGAACATAGCTTCAGTTTTATTGATTTTCATTATTGGTCTACACCCCGTCATAATTTATGCAAGCATATCCATACGCACATAGGCAATGTCTCACAAACATCGCTACTACTCCTACATATGCAAATGTATGCAGTATTAGTTTTAGCAATGATGACTGAAATATTACCACTATGCTGTGTTGTGTCTGTTTCTGTTATGTAATTTAATGAGAAAAGTGTTAAATCTTTAAGTCCCCAATGTGTTAATGAATTCCACACAAATGTTGAATTAACAAAACCTGTAAATGATTGCTAACAACATTGAAAGGCAAAACAAAAAAAAAAAAAGAAAGAAAAACAGCAACAACAACAACGGATATACCACAAAATATCTTTTATTTTTGATCTCCTCACGTGTTCATGCATCATGTACATTTGTGTACGGGTACAAGAGGACAATTCAAAGGAGAATTACTGTAATTAAATTCAAAATTATTGCTTAACAAATGCAATTGTCCACCTCGTTGAATTCTAAATGCTTTGGACTGGTAAGCAACAAGAATTACGCAAACAGGCAAATATGATGAGAGGAGATCAGAAAACTATGCAATAAGTGGTCAAAAATAAAAGTATTGAGCCTTTTAACTCCAAAGTGGAGAAGACCTCTTTTGCTGCTGGAGAATGGATGTGAAATAAATATGGTGAGTGACATTTCGAGATGTTTCGTATGACCTCGTTACTCGTAACGCTTTAAGACTTTTTGGGCTTTTGACGCATGCTAGTAAATTATGATAATACAAACGAACTAAAAGGCGCTCTATTCCCCCAATTTCTAACGGGGTTTTAAGAATGGAGGTGAAAAAGTGATTACATCTCCTTTTTTGACTTATTTTGTTCAGACGCAATTATAATTGCTATGTTCTTCTTCCTGCCACACATCGTAATGCATGTCACTTTTCCAATTCCGTCAAACACGCAGCAAAAAGTTTCTAGTCTGAAATTACGATCATCATAAGAGCTAAGCAAATAATAAACTGGCTATTGGTCAGTCCGCCGTTGTCACCTTTGCGTTTTGGCAAATTCCTCTCGACTCTATTAAATTCTTAGATACGAAATATGTAAATGCGAAATCGGAATTGGCCCACAAATGGTCTAACACGACGTGTAAAGAAGAAACACTCCTTTTTTTTATAACTAAAACTTTTAAAAACAAAAGAAACACATGCGAACACATATCAAAACGCAAACTAAGCACTTAATAGCAGTCCGGCCAAATTAAACTCTACCGCACTTGAGATATGAACCTGGCGCAATTCTTATGTACTCGGCTACTGACCTTGATAGATATATAGGATGTACATGGCTGATGCCATCATGGCTGCTGTTGCTTGTCTTTAAGCAGAATGATGTTTGATTTCGGTTCGTTATTGAAATGTTGTAAATTTGCTGACTGACTTTTTAAGCACTTTTAGACGACTAAATACTTCTTCAATACTTCTTCAAACTCCGCGACATGAAAAAGCAGTCAGAAAGAAACACCACTTGAATGGTTAAATCAAGATTCTTTTGCGTTAATGCATAAAAGCATAACCACAGCATACATACACATCTCCATATGCAGGCATGTCTACATTTACATCTGGTACTGGTATGAATGTCTGATAAACAAAAGTTAAACAACAATTTTAATCATATGTTGTGTAATGTAAAGGACTCTATAGTTAAAAGTTACAACATCCCTTTACTGCCACCTCAAGCATGCATATATGCGCATGCATATGGAGTTTGCATAACGACCACTGTGTCTTTTATGCAGTTCACACATGCATACTTATATGGTATACGGCTTTTCTTTCATTTATTTTAGAATTTCATTTTCATCTTATTACTACAGAGGGTTGTTGATTTTATTTAAAAGTGAATTATTGCCTTTAATTTACTATTGAAAGGTCAAAAATGTTAGAGAATATTTCCTACAACTACATGCGGCGGTTGTGTAAAAGCATTAGAGACAAACGCTATACATGGAAACTAAACACCGAATACAAACATCTATATATATGTATGTGCGTGCAATACGTAAGAAATTCATTATATGAACATGTTGTCATTGCAATTTTACATTTTCATATACATACATACGCATACGTATACGCATATTCATATGCACACATGCATAGTTATCTATATTTACAAAAATACATACATATAAACATACGTATCGATGCTTAATGCAATTTACATAACTTTGTGGTTACAATATTGTTGTTATTATCATTAAGGATTTGTTAGTACTTCAAGTATGATTTTAATGTGTGTGTGTGTGTGTGTGTGTGTACACTCACCAACATAGACAAACCTTGATGCGTTAACAATATTAAGATTAATGATGTGTATAAATAATTTTCACCACCCTTGTGTATAATTCAATAAATTTTCGACAAATATATAAATTTTAGATAAAATATATAAATTTTAGATAATATATATATTGATTTTTATTCATCAAACCTTTTGAGAATATCTTCAATTTTAATAAAAATCGCTTATTAGAATTATTTACTTTAATTAAAGTCGATCTACTAAAGATGTCTGCGAATTCAAATTCATTGCAAATATATCAGATAGCGCCTTAATAGGGTTTTGTCCGACATAGACATGTACAATGAGAAAATCCTCATAACTATAACATCCTTTCGTCCCTTTTTCAAAATCATGGTTATCACCTCTGGACTTCGTTTATAAGAAACAAAATTTGATATCTTATTATACCCTTGTGTTGCTTTGATGTTAAATGAATATTGGCATCGCTTATGGCTAGCGTTACCGTGTGAATATAAAGTTGATTGTAATTTTCTTCAATTTATTTGCGGAACAAATTTTTACAATTGTCTCTTACATATCTTGGAATATTTAAAAAAGTTTTAAGAAATCATTTAGAAACAAGTAACAGCGCTAGAGTGGACCACGGCCCACCATTCCATACCTTACATCACTTCGCTTAAAACAGTTATCCCTATAAGGACTTCTCAAAGTAAAGCGTTACCAAAAAACGTGTCGAAAGAATAGTCTGATCCAAATTATTTTGACTGTAGCACCGTTGAGATTTGAACCAACGACCATTGAGCTGTTAGTCGAGATCCTTTCCCTACTCAGCCACTCAGGCGAATTTAAAAAAGATGGCCTCGGCTCCAGTTAAAAATTTTTTATTTTTCAAAACCACTATAAAATCCGTAAAAAACGTGATAACCAATCAAACACATTTAAAAAAAATTGTTTTCATTTGCGATTGCAGCCGAAAAATCAAGTCTTTGACAACTTTCGGCATATACGGTGACAGAAAATGAAATGATTTGCCCTTTCTCTCAGACGAATGTATGCGTGGACAAATGGGCTGACAGGTGGGTAGAAAATAACGCAGGCGAACAGGTAGACGGACGAGAAGATGGAAAGCAGACGGAAGGATAGACGGACACGTTTATGTCGATTCAGAAATTGACACTGATAAGACATAAATGCTTTATGAGATCTATGAAGCTTGCTTCTGGAAGTTGCGAATGTTTTGAAAACATATATATATCCCGAACTTTCGATAATAAGTACAGAGAAAAATAAATTTATTGAACTTTGTTTTGATTTGTCCCCCGGGTGCATTTGGAAAAAAGAAAATATGGCTTGTCGCAGCCAACAAGAAATGGAGTTCCTGAAGACGTTTAACGCAAAGTCTATGAGTAAGTGTACTGAGTCAATGACCTAAGATACGTCCATACCACATTTTCATATACGATTCGCTACGAGAAACATAACAATGTTACACATACGGACTTTATGGACAATTTTCTGTACAAGAACGAGGTAATACGCCCTTGAACTGAAGGAGGCACAACTCGGTAGCAAAGTTGCACCTACTAATAGTTAGCGTTGGTTAGTCCTATCTAGGTATAGATGCAGCGAATTTGGTTTGAAAATAACTTGAATATTGTCGTTGTAGAACAATCGAGATACCATCGATCTAGTGTCGAAGTTTTTAAGTAGATCCTAATAAATGAAGCAGTTAGCGCGATTCTACCGCAACACGAATGATATGCATATAAGAATTCTTACTCCGAGATAAGGTTGCCCTTTTTCGTTATGTAATGCGTTCAGCTACAGCTATCGAATGCTGGAGATAGGCTCAAAGAGTTTTTTAAGTGCTTTAGTTAGGAGTTCGCATGACTTAGTAACCAAGTCCGATTTGAAAGGCCTTAGGTGAAGCATTACAAAAAGAATTACGATAAATTTTTGTTATTCACAACATATCTGCTTCATGCTGACCATAAATTCGATTAATTAAATTCTCTTAAATACTTAATCCTTTTAATAATAATAGTGAAAAATCCATAAAATATAATTTCAGCTGTTATTTTCTCTATTGAATTTCGACTTTTATGCGACACAAAATCCAAAAGCAGATTATTCGCATTAATAGATACACAATCAGTTTGTATGAGCATCGGACGATGTGAGATGTGCCCACCCACATAATACCTTTTTGAAGTTTTATCTGTTTTCTTTCAGGTTTGGTTGTTGTTATTGGTTTACCTTTTTCTTTCCATTTTTTTTCTAAGTCAACCATTGTCTTGACTATCAAAATATTTATGCAAGAAGGATATTTAATAAATAGAAAGGATAATTTATGTCTTTTGTAATGCAATGAATGTCAACAGATATTCCCTTGAGAACTATGACACAAACAAATAAAATGTAAGTCCGTAACAATAGCAAAATTGAAAAGTGTGTACACTGTTTAGATAGGCATTGAAAGCAGAAGCCAAAACCAGAAAATAACCCAAAGACCTAAAGAAAACATGAAAAAAAAGAAAACTCAAGCAGTGTGTGTTTTTGTCATTAGAAGCATTGGAAAAGTGAAAGAACGCTATAAGTAGTAGGAAAGCGGCAAAAAGGCAAAAGAAATGGAAATAAAAAATAATGAACAAAAAGGACAATCATTAGAATTGTTGAGTTCAATTGTTCTCTGTGAGTGAAGGCACTACCACTAACAAAGGTAAATAGAGAGAAAAATAGGAAATTAGCACACAGGCCCACAAAACCATTTAAAGATATTTTCCAATCGATATGGGCTTGTAATAACAGGCTGCAAAAAATGATTGGCTTCAGCGAGCTAATCTTATATAACGGAAATGATTTTACTTTATAAACACTTGTGTGCCGTTTCATAAACCTACAATTTCATGTCCCGCTTTATGAACACTATCATCAAGCTATTTTTTACTACTTATCTGTCCGCTTGCCTTCTCCGAGTTCTCTTTCCACTTCGTTCAGCATACAATTCACTGTCATTTGCATTGTTTTGACCTGATTTACATGAGTGCTTATGAATGTGTTCTTTTAATGCTTTTTATTTTGCTCACTTTTTTCTTGTCTTTTCCATAATTCCGTTTGCCATTTTGCCCTTGGTTCACTTACCCAACCAACGTTTTCACCTGTAATTTCATACATCATCGTCAGTACTTTACTCCTACACATGCTCGCTTGACTGACTGTTACTATTGTTGCGCCGAATTGGTGGTATTGAGATGACACGTCGCTCCTTTCTGCTTGTGTACATATGTACGTTACTGCCAATCTGGCATATTTTTATTCTCATATTGTAGATATGTATTGCAAAAGGATATTCTCGAAACAAAAGGCCAACGTTAATGAGGCAAAAAACAAGCAGGTAAATTTGTCTGTTAAGTTTTACCTGTAGGGAAACACGAGAGGGAGGGAAAGAGAGAGAAAAATAGAGAGAGAGAGGGAGAGAAATGTTGAAAATGTGAAAAGATGACAGTGCGAAAATTGTGTCACTATGACCACCTCATCAAAGACGACAATTTACCTTTCCAGGTGAATAAACCGCTAGAAAGGCCAAGAAAAAATATGAAAAAAGAAAAATATATATATATACAGGGGTAACTTTGTAAAGCCGTTAATTAACAAATTGAAGCAAAAATTGATTTCAAGAAAATTAATTTTCCCATGTCCAAGAGATATTTAACAACAGGTCAAATATATGCAGAATAAGTCGAAGGGTACAATAAGAATATGTTTGTGAAGGCTTTAGCCTGACTTTTTAATACACAACTGTGGTCTTCTTATTCACATGGTATTCATCATACTCTCGCTTGCTTCAAGCTAGTCGGATGTCTTTTTACCTCGTGGAAGAAATTTGCATTGCTTCACATAAATGTTAATATTACGCCTGCTCTGTTGACTTGATAAGCATCAATAGACGCTTATTAGCTCCCGAATATGGGATAGGCATCCACATAAAGTCAACATCAAACTGACTTTTTGTGAATGCACATACCGCGCGGAGCCAGGACATTTAACATGTATCTTAAAATGTCCGAATAAAGGAAAGAAGCAACGGAAATAGTCGTATTCTTCTATCAATTAAAAAGGAGAGAAGAGTAACCTCCTGCCACGTCAGGTTTCGACACAGAGTTATTTCACACGCAAACCATGTGCCTATGGTGCAGATAGAAATTATCGGAGCTTGGATGCCATTGATTTATCGAGTCTACGGTTTCCCCTTTACTTTATCTTGGCTGGTAATGGACAATCATTGATCCTTCCTTCATTATATCCAAGCAAATACTTGTGTCCATAGCTCCACCGACGCATAATTATAGCAACACTCCTTCTAACTTAATCTAATAGTCTGCTGAGTCGATTGTTAACCTAAACATGTTAACCTAACCTAACTTAATTTAACCTAAGGTGAGTTAATATTTCTTTCTAAAGAACTCTAACTAAAGCGAAGAAGTAGAAAAATTGTTTTCGTTTTGAATGGAATCTGCAATGATTCTTATCCAAATCAAATGTACGTAAGTAAAGATCTGGAAGGAAATATGCTAACCATTTTTACAAGGAGTATATTAGCGAAGATACCAAGTTACATGTTTATCGAGTTCACTTAATGAAAATTTTTGAACGTTGCAAAGAACAAATTTTCGCTAGGATTTCGCTCTCCGGCAGCCCAGCAATTTCCTCTCACAAGAAAATTGTTTTCTTTGGAGCTTAATTGAGATTTGCACCTTTCCACTGGCAGTCCCTCTGGACGACCTTATACTTACCGCCATTATTACTTTTGTTACATTAATACAGCGATTTCGTCCTACTATCACGTGCATAAAGTGTCTGGAGTCACTGGATTTCATAATTGCATGTATTTTGTTCAATTCGTCGTCTCTTCCTACATTCACTACCACTAGCGTTGATATGCTCACTTACATAAACTGTCGAATGTACTCTTTTTTTCCAGGTTACCAACTGTCTTTCCTTGCACCACGGAACGGTTTTGTCACTCCGTTTTTTAACAGAGGAAAAATGTTTACTTTATTATCTACTATCTTCTATCACTACTGTCTTTATCCTTCGACAGCTTAAACAGCAAAAAGGATCGAGCAATCTCTACGCTTCGATAGCTCAAACAGCGAAGACAGCCGAGCGATCTGTACGCTTCGACAATCCAAACTGAAAAAAGCGAGAAGGTTCTTGCCCCTTCGTTGATGACTCTGCCATCATTGCCTTTAATTCGATTCATCCAAAAACCTCTGGCCAGGAATTAATCTGAGCTAAATTTATATTAAATCCTAAAAACACATAAAAAATAACTTAACTAAGCTTAATTCACAAGCTGTTAGAAAGATTCCTTAATATGGCTTGTGAAAATAAATTACAAAGGCCTTTTTTCTCCCGCCTTTGTTAGCGAGACACAGATGGAAAGTCAAACACAAGATCTCCAACTTCCTACATACTGCGTAATCTCATACAAGCCACTTATTGTACATAGAGAAATACAAGCACTCTCCTCTCTTCCTCTTACAAAAGAAACTTTTTACATATATCCATAGTTAACCAGTTTAGTATGATCTGGGAAAATAGCTCATCGCATGTTATGCGTGATATGTGATATTGTTACCTATTCGTATTATTCATTTTCCTATGGCTTCTTCATAGCTAAAATCTTTTTTCCGCTTAAATACCAAAAACTGCCAAAGTCTGTAGGGTCTCCAGTGTTGATCCCGTCAACGACAATGCAACTTTGCCTAGATTAAAAATTAATATCTTGTTTATGAAATAATGCTATATTTAATCCTTTTTATGACCTTTTCACTAATTAAAAAACAAAGTTTTTCAATTTTTGTTTCTACTCAAGAAAGCATTCATTATTTAAATTTTATGTTCAGTAAGAAAGACGTATAGGTCCATGATTTCAATTCAATTATATTTCAAAGTCAACCTTATGCTCGCGCAAGCACATGGATACCTTGAAAGCAGTTTCACATTCATTGGAACCGATCTCTTTTTTGCATTCTTTAACTATTGCAGACATTTGATTTTGATCGTTGTGGTCGGCGGGAGAAGACTCCAGGCTTTTGATTACTGCTTCTTCTAAGAGAGCACCATTCTTGAAATGACCCTGTTTCTCCATGACGCACTTCATATAACATTTGACACCTTCGCTAACATCATTAGGCGATGCGCTAAGAGTTCGGAGGTCATTCTCGTTGATCTGCATGTCTTCCCGGCAAGATTGTAAAATCTTTTCAAAGTCGTCTTTAGTGGAAGACTGAAAAGAAACACAAATAAAAAAAAGTTAATTCAAGTTTTCATTTTGTTTTATAAATCGTACGAAAACTAAAGCGACATAACAGGCTAACGATAGACAAACGATACAAATAAATTTCATGTTTGTTATTTTCCCAGCGTGCTTTTCACCTCACTTTCCCAAGACTAACTGTGAGTTGGGTTCAATTACTATAAAGCTTTTATAGAGGAATGCATTTAAACTAATTTATTTGTGCTTTTACTTTTTTTCATTTTTCAATTTTTTTTTTTTTTTTTTTTTTTTTTTCTTTAATTAAAACAATTTATTTTTGGTTTTTATTTAATTCAATGACTGTGAGCCTCTCTATGTCTGTGTTCCTGTGAGCGTATGTACGCGTACGCATGGCTGTTTGCTTTAATTTTCATACACTAATCATTGTCTGAGTTGAATGAAATTTTATTAAATGCAATTATCAGATACATTTAAACGAGTTTTCATTCACATATGGATGTACGTGTATATACACGTATACTCGTAAATAAAATTTATGCATATGCACACACTCTCGAACACACAAATAAACATAAATAATTGTATATTTGTTATACCAATTGATTATTAAGTTGAATTTATATTATATTTAATTTTTATTTTTTAATACGCGAAAATTATTGTTGTTAATAATATTATGTGGTTTATGTACCACATCCCTTTATGTTTATCCAACAACGAAACCGTATGACGGACGAAAGGTAAACTATGTTTACAATTCTATTTGTGACAACCGGAAACAAGAATTAGCAATTAATTAAGTATACTAGACCCTTCAAGCATGCCCGTTGGTCCCCTTATTCTTATTGTTATTATCTCATATCTTAGTGTTCCAAAACTTGATAAAAAACTTGAAAATTAGTACGAATGTATGCGAGAGCAGGCTAGACATGCCCAGGTGGAACGGTATGATGACTGAATAACAGAAGATATAGCTCGGTAGATGTAAAACCCGCTTAAAATGCTAAGTAACCATGTCTCAAATTTGGAAAATCGCACAATGCCCTTCTACTGCGTCATTCGGTTTATCTGACGTTATGAATTTATAGCAGTGTGATATTTCTTTCCGGTTTCCAAATATCTGTAAATTTTTTTTGGCGTTTTATGGAACTAAGCTCGCAAACTCTGCAGGAAAAAACGTTACACTCTCAAAATGCGACTCTGTAAAATTGGTTAGTTAACGGTGAAATGAAATATTTTCGTCGTGGAGACTGGAAGACTCGGTATTTGCAATTTCTGATTTTTCTTACTAGGAAGCTCCGAGTAATCTACCTTCGTATGTCTGCTTAAGGGAGCAACCAACTGTGGTTGCAATCTACAAACAACTTAGGCTAACTAATAGAGAAGAAATAGAGAATCGATGAATAATTTTCTGCTTGTAATCTATAAATAGGTTGACTAACTTCGTCAGAAGGGTAGAGAATGAGTGAGGAATACGTGAACAACTGCCGTTAAATATGCTAGAAAATAGCCAGAGAATCAGTAAACAATTGTGCTTGCAAATCTACAGATAGCTCGGTAGTAGTGAGCAGTGCAGGAAACAAGTAGAAAATCGGTAAATATTTGTACTTGCAAACTATTAACAATGTTAGAGTGTAAGTAGAGAGTCGGTATAATGTGTAAATGGCTTAAGCGAGCTGTAAGGAAGGGTAGCAAGAAAGTAAGGACTCGACAAGGAGTTTCTTTTGTAATCTACTAAAAGAGCACATGACTTTTGAATTTAGAAACAGAAAGTACAGTTTCCCAACTACTTGAAATGCAACTTATTTCGGTCAGTTTTCTAAGAAAGAGCGTAAATAATATTGTACGGTGCTGTATGCAGCTGCGACTTTGTCATTTGAAAGCACCGTTTTGAAGCTATTCGTAACTATATAAGTTATCAGACCAAAGCGTATGGAACATAGCTTCTTGGAAGTTTGTTTAAGTGTAGTTCTGTGCCATTGGCAGCAAACTTGAGCTTTCCTATTTAATTAGAAGGATAGTGCTGCTAAACGCTTACGAGTTATGAATAATGGATGTGTTATGATATCCAAAGCTTACATAGGGCAGACGAACCGTTAACATCGACGACAAAGCCAACTGAGCAGCTAAGTAGCAAAGAACGTAACCACCAAATAAGCACTCGCGGGTTCAAATTTGAGAGCAGTGGAGTTGCCGCAGATGTACTGACAGCACTTGTTGCCTGGGTACACACCCACTACATTGTGGCCACCACTTCCCTATTTCGTCCTTTTTCCTCTCTTCTTTCTGATCATCACCGTCCTACACGAATAGCGAAAATCCCATAAGTAAATCAACGATGCTTTAGCATTTCGGCAAGTCATTGATTTGCTCCGACCGAATGAAGCCATCACTGAGCAATGTTACCAACAAAAATTGATGCAATTTCGACAAAAACTGGGCGTGTTATGCCAAAAGTTATAACATCGCAAGTTTTCGGTATGACGACTTTCGGCCTCATGCAGCAAACCTCGCTCAGGAGTTGGTTTCAATTATAACTGGAATGTCATACACTTCCCATTGTTGTCAATAGACATCCCTCCGTGGCTTGGCAAAACAATCAAAATCAATGTCAGATATTTCATGCCTCACGTAATTTTCATGCAATAAGCTTATGACAAAGTTTTGAAAAAAGATTTGTTTTAGAAAACTAAAAATGTCCGCTTATCATGAGCGCCGCAGGTATGTCATATTTGAATTCTTGCAAGTGATATTTTGGCGCACAAAAAGCTTGATCATGTGTTAGTTGCTATTAACAGATAGCTACTATGTACAATGGTCACATGTCTTGGTAGTCTTATGTGTTATCTCTATATGCATCTTTAACTGTAAGTAGCAACATGTTGGCAACGGCACCACATATAAAACGTTGAAAACTTTTTTTATTGTTTTTATTATTGAATGAGAGATTACTTTTCGTTTTCGATACAATTTCATAGCCCTTAATAAGTCATAATTGATAACACTCGGAGTTAAAGGCGTCTCCTTCGGCATCTGTAGCTTTTGCAGTTTATGCTCCCTTCGTGGGAATAAAACTAAACAATAGTTGCTAGCATGTATTCTGATCAGCGACATCTCTATTGATGAAATTGATAAACTAACGCGAAGTATCAATGCACACAATGGTGAAACTCTATGATTTTGACCGTCCTGTATATAAAATAAAGGTTTTCCACTCAGTATTATTGATTTATTCAGTGGTTATAAACTAATCAGACTAATCACGGAACGCTCGAAATTGCATTTTCGACATTCATTAGCTTTGTTGTTTGATTTGAATAAATCTGTTACTAAAGCCCATCAAACAGTTTTAGGAGTTTATGGGGACTCTGGTCCATCATCTCTCAATTGTCGGTTTTTATTTCAATGGTTTAAAGGCATTGACACGGAGTATTCATGGCTATTACGCTTTACTATACGTGTTGGGGGGATAAGCAAGGAAATGTGTTACAAGCTTCTAAAGCCGAATGTAACTGCTACTGCAGATATCTAGTGACGTCAATTGAACAAATTGAAAGATGAACTGCTGTACAAAAGACCAGCAATAGCGATTAACAGAAGCAAAGCCATCCTCTTCCACGACAGCTCTCGGCCACACGTTGTAAGACTTGTCAAGACTAAACTTTTGCAGTTTGAATGAGAAGTTTTGTCGCACCCAGCATACTCACCAGACTTAGCGCCTGCTGATTGCCACTTGCACAGATGGGCGTAGCATGGCTGGGCTGACATGTGGTTTCTACATGCTGAAGAAGTGCGAAAACTGGTCGATGATTAGATCCTCCCCCCCCCGATCCCCGATATCACCATGTTGGACAAAAAGATTAGGAAAAAGTTGTCAATGAATTGAATTTACTGATAGCACAAAAATGTAGTTAAACTCAAAAGTTGTCAAAAGTTTTGCCATTTGCGATTGAGAGTTGACATGGCTTACGGAAGAAAGCGTTGAAAAACATTTTCTGTTTTGCGAATGGCAAGGCGGTAAAACCGAGAAATAGGAGAGTGGCAGAACGGCAGAAGTTTCTTTCTGAAGGCACTATGATATATCATATAAGCCTTCACTATAAAGGTCTTCCGTTGATTAGGCCGTCACGAGATTCGACTTAACTGCAATATAATCGCAATCTTGTTTGTTTATGCCTATTTAGATATATTACTAAGTGTAATTAAATTATTGAAATTATAAATATTTATGTATGTGTAATGAATATATGTACGCGTTTTCTGCTCTACCGTAATATATATTTATATATAAATGAATAATATTTTTACGCTGTTGGTTTTGATATATTTTTACTCCATTCTTTTTTTTATGTTGATTATTAAAGCTCAGTGTATGCATGTGCGTGAATGCATACATATTTCATTAGAGTTCGTGTTAGTGTTGATTTTATTTTTTTGTTTTGTTGTTATTGTTGCACATTGATTTATAATGAAGAAGTAAATGAAATTAATTATAATTATATACTTTACAGCTCATTTAACACTTGCTTTGACAAATTTTTATTGAATAACTTAACAATATTTTATAATTATGTGTAATTTTTAGACAATATTGTATTTTTTCTTTATTATAAAACTATTGCGAAACCAAAATTATAGAAAACAAAAACGCAACAGAATATTTTGTAGCTTTTTTTTCGGTCAGTATAATTAATTTTTTTTTTTTCGCAACAAAACAGCAGAGAAGATATTGTGCTTAGTTTAAGTCGAACGCTCTAAAGCGATACAATTCATTGCTGAGGACAGATATGATCCGCCGAAGGTCTTTGCGGGATGGAAACCTCCTAAAGAGGGCTCAAAACACATACTTAGTCTTGATACGGGCAAACAATGAAATCGATTCAGTTACTTAACAGCGACTACACGTGGTTAGTGGACTCATTTGCAAGTTATCAAAACTATCTTTTAGTGTCTCGGGACGGTTTTAAAATCGCTTCCAGAGCATTAAGTTAACTTAAACAACCAGCTCAATGGTTCGAGAAGTAATCCGCAACTTCTTAAAGGTCCTAATGAAGTGCTGGCATCTAAATGTGAGCATGTCAAAAGTAATCTAGTACCATATTAATTCTTCTAAAAATACACATCCGTTAGTCATTTTACCTCACAGATATAACTAAAATGTATTGTATTCGGTATGTTTTAAATATTTTTAAATATTTTGCATTTATGTATGTAAAGTATACTTTAGTTAAATTACGTAAACCACAGTTTACTTAGGCATCAAAATAATATTGATTTCTTTCCGATTTCAAGAAGAACGATTCAAACTGGGAATAACATTTTTATACCCACTAGCGAATGCTAGAGGAATATCTATCAACTATTGCGAAACGTTTGCAAAACCCAAAAGCAGGCTCCACAGACCCCGTAAAGTGCATATACTCTTGATCAGCACCAAATTCCGACTCGATATAACTAAGTCTCTCCGTCCGGCCATCTATGTAATGTCTGCAGTAAACATTCTCCTTGACGAAGAAATAAAGCTGTTGCCTGCAAATTTGACAAGTTCTTGCACGATATCGCAAATCGGGCGAAAGAACACCTTAGGTCTCTAAACAGGAAAATGCCGGTCTTCTGCTTATTATCCACAAACAACAAGAACAGATAAACGTCGATTTTGTTGGCGGCAAAATTCCATTTCTTGGTCAAAACGTTTATAGCGTCCAGAAGAAAGTCTCAACCATTTCATAAAGTTTATATATTTCTGACTGGTGGCAAATGCTGACGCACCTAAACATGCTCATATGTCCTTCTGTCTACCGGTCCAGCGGTTTAGTACCTCTGGTAAAGGTTTTCCCGCTCGTAAAAGGGACGTTATCGGTGATGGGTATAAAAGATTCGATCAAAGCCAAACATAATTTTCTTGCGAATTTCTATTATAACCAAATTTGTGGAGAATTTTTCGAAATATTTCTCTTTATTGTGGTTTCTTGCCTATTTGGCTATTAAAAGCACAATTATAATCGAAAAGTTTCGACATAGTCAACTTAATTCGAAAATTTTTACGCTTAACTCATTCTAGATTTAATTGAAAAAATGGTAAATTGCGGCTTGCAGACATATGAAAATAATGCCTGTGCAGCTTCAGAGATCCCTTAGAGCATGATATTCTGGGTAGACTTAAGCAAACTTGTGTGTCAGTCTATCCGTCTGTCTGCGTTAAACATTCTCCTGGCATCACTTGTTGTTGCTTAAATATATTCTTAGGCGACATATAATTCTAAAGATAACACAATTGTGATTATAATCATCGAGACAGCAATAACAATCATATATCTTATATTAATAAACCTAAGATTAAATATAATTGGGTAGATGGTCCTTCATCGAGGATATGCACGAAAAAGTACAACTTAACAAACACGTAAGCATTATACTCCACTCATATGAGAATGAAACACAAATAGAAAGGCAAAAAAGTTTGGCAATCAGTGTTGTAACATCCAATATCGTAAGAAGCCGTAGCTACCTAGGACTAACGAAAGTTATCATTGAAAATTCTTGCAAGAAGATTTGTGGCGAAAATGGGCCGAAACGGTCAAGGAACACCTTCCCAATGCCATGTGTACGGAAAGCAAGTCAAATCGTATGATGAAAATTTTTTAAAAGCTTCTTCCAAATCAACATATAAATGAAAAAGCAAATTAACTTAAATTTTTCATAAAAAAAAAAAACAAGTAGGAAAGTGATATTCGAAGTGTGGTCGAAGCTCGCATACCCACCATCATTAAAATAGTGAACGCCCCATGCTTTTATTTACTGGCATAAAAAGTGAATGGGATGAAAATTATCTTTCACCTTTTACTTCACGAAAAGGTAATGATAGGAAAATTTAGTCTACCACGTCATGACGTCCACCACAATTAATTGAGAATCAACACACTTATCGTGTCGCCTTCTACTCTCCAAGTCTTCCTACTTGATACCCATGTCGCTGGCATTATTAAGAAAAAATCATTCGACTAGATCGTGGTATCAACCATATTTATTTTAGAACTAATGTACTTTTAGGCGGATAATATATCTGAAGTTGCGGAAATTGAAGAAAATAGTTTTAAACATTCGAGCCTCTTTATCTATGAACAATAAGCATAAAATCCCAAAAAAGTTAAAAAAAAGAAAACTTCAGCACTTGTAGCCTTGTGTGGGCATGGCCGATCTTTTCCATTTTGCACACAAACAGCAGAGTTTTTTGCAACGTAAATGTGGAAAGTTTCAAGCTTCTATCTCTTATAATTTGTGAGTAATGAGCAAGAACCCAGCAATTTTTGTGTAGACAAACGGAGTTGCGTTCAGTTTACGCTAGACAGCGACCTTGTAACCAACGTTCAATGCCAACCTGCGTGGAAAAACTTCCGATGTTTCTACCAAATTTAAAGTCGATATATTCATTTTTGCCACCAGGGAAGTGTCAATAACATACAGCTTAAAGACACATAGACACACAGACGTACAGACATAGTTTAATCAATTCGAAAATTTCTGCTGATCAAGCGTACGTATACTTTGTAGGGTCTCTAAAACCTGCTTTGCAATGTTGCAAACTTTATGATAAAATGAGTATGCCCCCATCCTTCAGTGGTGGGTATGAAAAATGCGAAAATATTAAAGTTTCAGAATGTCGCCAACTCCATTGTTTTCCTTTATAAAATACCCTATGAACGCTTAATCTTCTTCTACTATAATCATATTAGTGTCGAATCTTTTCTTTTCAGAACTAAATGGTTTTTATTGAGCATAAACCAGCGAATAACTAAGTTTGCGAATAAACGTCCTTTGGATGGCACAATGGTGCTATGGTCGGCAGGCGGACATTAAATTTTTGCAAGGATATCGAGAATTGCCATCTGATACACCAATTATAAAACCAGAGTTTCTTTCGTTTTTTTTTGAATCGTGTATCATAAAATATGATATCTTCTCGCAGCTTAAGCGTTAATGTAGCTTCGCGATATTTGCGCACAAAGGCGATAGATGGGGAAGCACTACCGACGAATGTGACATCCACAGCAAGCGAGTCTTCTGATGTGCAAGCGGAGCTGCTCATGCGGGCTAAAAATATTTGCCCGATGTGCGCCAAACCTCGTAGTGACTCTGTTAGTAAAAACATCAACAATATAACAGACGTCAACAGCCACAATTATAGGAATTTAGGTGGCGGTGATGCTTATGGCGGCGTCGACAACATTAAAGACAACGTGAACGCTAACATTCATAATTTTCATCCAACGATATCAAAGAAACCAAAACTTACTAAACTGGGATCAGGAGCTGCCGGCCTGAAAAGAGTGTCCTTTGATTCCTCTAAAGAGTCCATGCTTGAAACGTTTGTTTTTCAAAACCCTTCCTCCTTTCCTTTATCAGAACATGTAGAACTAAATTTGGAATATGGTTGCGACGGCGACCATAGGACACCTACTAACATTGGAATATGGTTGCGACGGCGACCATAGGACACCTACTAACAATAGGTACACTAAAGTCAACGCGAACAACATTGATATTGAAGTTCAAGAGGCGTCAGAGCGTGCAGTTGTGCATGTATCAACTTATGAAAGCAGGAAACGGCAACATATCTTCGCTCCAAAATATTGTAAAATATACGGAAATACTGTACATAATATGTCAAGGAATTTTAACCGTAATTTTAAGGACACTGTAACGACGCCAATATTAAGGTACAATCGGCAGCAAAGCACCGACTATGGCTGGGATAATCCTTTTCGACCTGGCGGCGATTTATCTCGAGAGGCTGACGAGATTGTTAAAACGATCAATGATGGAAAACTTATCTCACCTACAAAAGATCAGGCGACAGGCATTACAAAGGCGCGAGAAGAGGACACTGGCGATGATAAAGTCGTCTTAGAAGATGTTGCCAAAACAAATGTAGCACAAAATCAATCGGCACAAAACGATACTACATGTACGACACAAACAGTTATATTGGACAAAGTCATCAAATCAATAGATAATAATGATATGACCTCTTTAGCTGAACTTTCAAATCAATTGGTGCCTGCACCAATATCTGCGGGTCATGTGATCGTAAACAAAAAGAATTGCTGCTGCGTCGTACAATGAATTATTCATTGATTAGCTGTTTAGAATGCAATCTTAATCCTCACTCATACCTCTGGCCCATTAATCACCAATTAGCCAGATGGATAGATAAGAACGAGCAAAATTTACATACATACATAAGAGAAGTCAAAATTAGCACATAAACAAACTATTTGTTCCCACGAATAGTGCTCTTGACTTTACTTGTTTACGCACATGCGTAGATACCTTAATAACATTAATATTTTTATTTTTTTACAGATGTTTCTTTATTAATTAATTATTACATATTTAGATATATATGTACATATATTATGTACTTAATTTTATAAATATTAATAAATATTATATGGAAGCAAATGGAAGATTAGGTATCTACGCATGTGCGTAAACAAGTAATGTCAAGAGCACATGAACACATCGAGTAAACCGAAAACAGCGCATATATTATTATACATGAGTTGTACATTTCATATATATTGTATGTTAAACTGTGTATAGAAATCTAAAAAAGAAAGCAAAAGAAGAAAAATGGTACAAATGGCATAACAACTTGTTGTTGTTAGGAAAAATGATTTTGTAAAAGGATTTCAAGAAAGAAAAAAAAGATCAATTCCACCTTTGTTTTGTAAAATATTGTTGCTAAACTTTTCTTTCACTTACAGTGACTTTCTCAAAATATAATGTTCTGAAACCATATCCAATAGGCATAGATTCTCTTGAGCCGACACATATCACTATGGGGAATTTCTCTAGAATACAACGAAAATTGCGATACAAATGTTGAAGAAAAATATACGTACCATAGACATCAGAGAGGCAGATACGATTAAATCGATAGAAGAAACGATTTTGATCACGAATATATACGAATGTATGTGTACACATATGTAAATATATATATACATACACATATAGTGCAGTTCTGAATCAAACGCCATTTACGGACGTGCAAAAACCTACGGATATGTTTCGAATCAAATGCAGCAATTTTGATGGAAATAGATATGAGCCCCTTAGCTGAAAGGGTGATTTTCTTAAAAAGATGCACAAAAAGTTGAAAATTAATCCTGCGATGAAACATTTAGATGACTTTTCAATAACATTTACAAGGCTTTCGCAAACGTCAAAGAGAATTTGTGAAACAATGCCTCTCTTGTGCAATTCATTTAAGATGATGCCCATTGTTGAAAGATCCTATAGAAGCGTACAAGCCTTACAAACCTATGACCAATATGCCCCCTCTTGTGAGTGTAAAAAGGGCATCAAATATTAATTGGTTTCGAATCAAGATTTAACAGCTAAGTCTACATATGTATTCATACGTAATTATTTCGAAGATGGTCTTGTGGATAATTTTTTCGGTTTCTACCAAATTTGAAGTCGACGTCTTCATTTTTGCGAGCAGCAGAGTGCCAACGACACAGACCACACCGAGACAGACATGGCTAATCAACAATATATATACTCTATAGAGAGTCTGAAGCTTCCTTTTGGAAGGGGTGTTATGACAAAATGAGTATACGCAACATCCTTCCACCGGTGGTGGGTATCAGAAACATATCTTCGCTTTTTGAAATTGTGTTATGTCGAGGCCTTGCTATAGTTGTAACTGTATATTACGCAGGGGACACTTGTTCACGGTTTCAAATGTCAAATGTGGTGGTAGTTTTTTTTTGGCGTAGCTATAGCGAGTGCTTAGTCGTTAAAGGCATAAAGCTTATCGATTAGCCAAGCACTCACTAGGCTGCGCACACCGCTTCCTTATTTCTTTCTCTCTCCTCTCTTTTTCCCGGCAGTCGCCGTGGCGCATGAATAGGATACATCTCTTGAGAGTCATAATGTTCAACAAGAAATATTTACATATTAGTGTTATTATAATATACTTGGATCGAAGATTAGAAGAGAATTTTAAGACTATAAATGCGATAAATACTAGAAACGAGGTCTTTGGGGTTTTTTTTTCTTAACGGTGGACACGAAGGTTACTCCAATAGAGACAAATATTTATATTGATATCATGCATATATTTATTGATATTGATGTTGGGTTTTCTGGGTACTTTGAAGATGTTTCTAGAGTTGGACGCTGCGAAATGAGTTTTGAGTAATTCTGTTTAGCTATTTTCACGATGAGTTTAGTTTAAAATATATTTTATAGAACTTCAGTTAACACTTTACTTAAACAGCGTCTCGTTAACTTAATGAAAATTATATTCTCTTCTTAAGCGCTGTGCTTGAGCGAAGGCGTAAGTTCACTTCAACTTTAAGGGCTCATGACTTTGCTGACGATCGTTTAAGCAACCAGGCGTTTTAAACCCGGATCAGCCTGAGTTTATTGGTAATTTCTAAGTGACTTAAAATGTAAAGACAATTTTTGAATTTTATATTGAAACAGATTGCTTTTCGTCGATTTCTCTCTTTCTTTTATTCTTATCTCTCGGTTTTTTCTTTCTTGTCCTCTTTGGCAGTTTATACTATGGAGTTCTTTATGAAATGGAAAAAACCTAACCATATAACCACGTAACCATAAAAAATCAATCTATCATCTACAGCTGCTGTTCACAGTCACACCACGGTCTATAAATTTTCAACTTTTTCCCAATTAATACTTTTAGTTTGTCTATCTGAAAATGAACTTTTTGTTCCTATTTTCTTTTAGAAGAATGTGTTAAAACTCCAGCTGTGTGTGGTTGAAACATTTGTCAGGTAGTAGAGCCCACATGGGTTTTTTTTTTTGCTCTCTATCATAAATATCAAACATTATGAAATTTGGTGAAATGCAGACACAAACACACGCGCCTTCATATACGTATTTGCCATTTTAAAGGTTTTCCTTTTCTTTCTTTACAATACATTTTATTATAAATTTGAACAATTATTTTGTGTTTATGTTTTTGTCATAATTTTTTTTCTTTTATGGTTGGTTTTATCATTGAAAATATTTTAAATGTTTTCATTATATTCGTACACTTGCACATACAAAGGAATGTATATTTGAAAGCAAAGAAGGTCAACTTTGTGGTCTCTGGAAATGTTGTTGTGGGTTATCAATTAATTTCATTTAAGGGTTTTTGATTCAGCTGTAAGCGAGGGACGGACAGACATAGAGTTAGAGACGGAGGGAAGGTGATGTGGCGACAAACTTTTTAAAAATTCCTTTTAAATTAAAAATTTTAAAGATTCCCATTTATGTAAGCAAAAAAAATAATTAAAATAATACTTTTAAGGAAAAAATTATGAAAGAAAATTATGTTCCTATTGAGATAAATAGATATATTTCGTTATGGTTGACACCAATCGCAATTCACGCTACAGAAGATAACTGCCTTTTGTTTATTGCCTTTTGCTTTTTTGCTGCAATAGGTTTAAAATATGTTTGTTCGTCTGTCCATCTATTACAGAAACGTTGGATTCTAAAGTCTAGTTTTTGTATGGAAAGCGAACAAATTGAAAACGTAAATTTATTTTTCCTTAATAGGAACACATGATAATCGTTTCTTCTAAAAACTGATCTCATGTTTCATATAATTTTAATTTGGAAGCAAAGCCATTTGTCTTGAACTCGTAGAGATTTTTATTAATTATTTATTTTGCCCGCGGTTGAAGCCCGTGAAATATCAAATTTCAGATTAATCATAGTCGGACCACGATAATATGTTTTTTTGATTATTTTATATTAAAGTTTCAAATATTTTTGTTTACTTTACCGTTAGCCGTGACGTTAAAATTAACCCTTTTCATTCATCTGACGATCAGCCTCACGGGTTCACAATCAGAAACGAGTCCCATATTTTGGATAGAACGGAACCAATTGACGTAAAATTTGGAATGAAGATGCCTTGACGGACTGTGCGTACCATTTGATCACCGTAACCGCAACATCACATTTAACAATTTTTTTGTAAACCAAAGCTTCTGTGGATTTGTTGTACTTCTTTAATGCTCTTCTGCCAACAAAGATGAAGATATCGCCTTCAAATTTGACAGAAACATTGGAGGTTCTTGCACGTCGATCGGCATTGACAAAGGACTAAATCGAGCGAGGTGCACGCTTACACTGCAACGTAAAATGAGAACACATTCACTTTCTTAGATTTTTGGTCGTTAATTGTAAACTATGTACAATAGATACCCGATAGAAATGTCCACTCGGCCACGCCCATCCATTATTATAGAGTGTCAGAAATTTAGCTTTTTCGTTGTTTTTAGTCTTCGTTGAGATGAATAACAAAAAATTTCCTCTCAGCCGCTGATAATTTTCTTGTTTGTTTCCCTTTTGGAGATTTTTTTTTACTTTTACATACTCCGAACTCAAAAAATATATGGTCAGTGCATAATTGTTATGCTTATACGACAATCGTTTGAATAAACAAACCAATATAAGCTGATTAGAATGCATTGACGCTCGTCGTGGTATGATTCGCTATAAAAGCACGATTACGGTTAGCATTCACTCCAGATGGAGAAAAAATCCTTGCTGTTTCTTTCCGTTTCATCACTAATTATAAGCGCTATCGTGGACGTCTACGTGCGCTTAAACCTAAGATGTTAATTTTGGGATATATATGCCAGACTTTAACTTTGTTGCCCTATTTTCGTTACTAGCAAAACTTGATTAGATGCACATGACTGGAATTACACGAATCCTATGCTAAGCAGTAACAATACGGAATACATGCTAGAAAGGTTTACTTTTATTGATGGTCGAGTTGCCACATTTTATTAGCGTATGTATTTTGGAATATCTCTGAATAGTGCGTTGAATGCTGCTCAACATATCTACAGCTCCTAAGCATGCCCTTTCTTAATCATCTCTTAAAATATTCATCATTTTCATTTTTGTCTCCCTATTTAATTGAGTTACCATGCGATAAGGTTTGCGCTCCCATGGAACGAACCCCTAATGGAAAGATACTCGCAAAACTTTATAATTTGCTGCTGACATTTAGACCTTTTTTTGGTATTGTCTGCATAAATTTTACTTAATGGTTTTGTGCGGTCATAAAATTTTATATAAGTTTTCTTCTTTCGCAGAAGTGAAATAATGTAATCATTTTGTATGCAACATTTCAAAACATCGCAAACATAACAGAAATTAGAAGTTTCCATGAACGAACGATACCTTGATCTATAATATATTTGATTAGGAAATGTATGCATGTTTCTATACATCGATATATATGTGTACGTTTGCCGGTGTGAGATGTCTTTCAATTAACGTTTAATTCTTCCTGCAGTTTTTCCGTTCTCCCGATTTCCTGTGCGTCCAAAATTAGGGTAACAAAAGCACTTGAAATGAAAATTCAGCATTTGTACTCGAAATTGATATTCAGAGCTAAACGTTTTCAGCACGTGTCACAAATACATCGACTTAACCGAAAATACCGAAGCAATGTAGTCAATATTTTGAAACCTAAACCAAAGTAATGTTGAGATAAGACAATTGTGTTTAAAACAAAATGGCAGACATTGGAAAGTTTTAATACTCTTTTTTTTTAGCTTGTGAGTTCTAATGGATACCGATTTAAACCATAATGACAATGAACAATTTTTGCTCCTAAAAATCCAAGGATGAATAAGGATGGACTAAGGAATCCAACGATGATTGATTCTTCTAGTGTTGCCAATCGTGCGGATTCGCATTTAGCTTCACCACTCGGTAGCAATCTTAGACTGCATATATCGGCATACAAGGGAAAAATCGAGGGTTAGATATATTGCTAACTCGAGCCCCCCACATTTCTATATATCCAAATAACGACTAGATAGAACATTGGAAAATCTGTTACCTTCAGTACGCTAAAGGTGACACTAATAGCTCGAGCGAAATATTGGGTTGAAATTGAATTGAAGTTGAATGAATTACGATCGTCTCTACCTATTACTTGCAAATATGTATTCAAAAGGCAGGGCTGACCGTACAGCCATTAGGTGAGCTCGACGGTGCAATAGTGCAATCTTTTAAGTTGCAGTACGGACTGCCCACGCTCTGACAAAACAATTGGTAAAAAACAGAGCCCGATGATACGATAGGTATGGGCTACTGGAATGATGGCAATGTAATTGAAATTTAACACCAAAGTAAGCAGAGAGGCGAAAACAGCATAGTCTATTCCGCTCCAATGGGAACAATATAACAAGAAGGTACATTAATATAATTAAAGAAACAAAAATAAAATAATTTGTAAATGGAAAATCAAATATATGATGCCTTTCCACTCCTAGCTCACTGCATTCATCCAGACGAGATATGGCTAAAGAATTTTCGTGATTGCTAGGTCTAACAAGGCAATTTGAAGATAGGTGTTGAAACATGATGAAAATATTTCGGATCGGTTGTGTACTTATTCATTCCAAAGATTGCAAAAAGCTTCTGATGTAAATTTCGACTTTTTTTTTATCCGCCTATGTGGCAGAGTAGGCAAAGGGTCTCGACTAACAACTCAATGGTTGTGTGTTCAAACCTCAAGTGCGGTAGAGTTTTCAATAATGCCGGTAACGTTGGATGTCAGTGCTTTAATACTTTAGTCCTAGAATTTATTTCTCTGGGTAAATTAATGATAATAATAATAGCAGTAGGTTTTATTTAGATGGTACACTTAATGTCGAGGTGTAGGAGTTTAGTAAGCACACTTCAACATTCACCAGGAATAAAGTATATATATCCTTGATCAGAGTTAACTGATCCTCTAAAATCCTGGAAGAATTTATATTGTAGGGCAAAATAACGTCCTGAATCTATTTAGCGAAAATCTTAAAAATAATTAACATTCATGGCCGGGATACGAGATAATGGTGTGAGGTATGAGTCCATTTAGTGACTACTCCCTACTTGCATCTTTTATTAAAAAAAAAAACTGGCACATAGCTAGTCTCAAGTCATTCAATTCTGAACCTAAGCAAACATATCAGGTTTAATATTGTTATTGCCTGTCCGGCAGCACAACCAAGGAAACGAAGAAAAAAGAAAAGAAAAAAGGATTGAAAAACGTTTAAAATAATCGAAATTGAATAAGAGAAATGCGATAACCTGCAGCATATGTGTATGTAAGATTTTATATAGATATTTATTTGCCAGATCTAGCAGAAGCAATGTTCAGGGTAAAACTGGACCGAAGCTACCAATGGCCGCTATATGCGAAAAAGCGTTGGCCAAATAACATCGTAATAGCAGCAAAAATAATAGTAATGATGATACGCTTAATAAATCAAACTGTAGCCTATCATTGCAAGTACATACCCACACATATATAATCACATATATTATACATCAGATAATTATTAAAATTGTCGAGCTAAGCTGACGTTAATCTGATTTCAGTGTTCTTCTCTTTGAAAACTGCCATGAAGATAGACTAAGTATTTCACAATCTGCAAAAATTATCCTTTATTATGCGTATCTTTTTTTTATTATTCCACCTATAGAAGGATCTACCCAAAAACGCATTCATGTATAAGAATAAGCAAAATTGTCCCTTCTTTTTTTTTCTATTGCGGTAAACACCAACCAAACGGTAGTTGCTGTTCCATAGCAGTGTTAAATGAACATTATAAACTGATAGATAAACACACACGGGAAGAGCAAAACAGAAAAAAAAAACACAAGAAAAAATGCTTTTAATGACCACAACACGTTTGCATTCATTCAACAATAACAACATGAAATTGCTCTTTCAAAATTGTACCCTAATTCCACAACTTTATAGAGCATTAACGCATTGGTTTATGATTACACAGAGAGTTCTCTCGAAAAACCATACGCGTAGTTTGTTAAAATTCCGTTTTATTAGAGACCCTTTTTTCCGGGGAACGGTATTTTAAACCTTGAAAATGAATATGATAATTGCTTTTTGGGGTTATCATCTGGTCTTCATTCATTTAATGAAAGTTTTTAGCATGCGATGGTAGAGAAATGATATAATTTTTCTTTTTTATCTTATGAGTTACCGAAAACACTAAAAGAACGTGAGTTTAAGGGTTAGTTAAAAAGACAAACATCCATATGTATACCAACGAAAGCTTAAACAATATGATTAGTGGGTATACTATACTATATGCTATGCTAACCTTTTGCCCATTAATAGGCCAATTAATGCTTGCGTGAAGGTGGAGCAGAACATAGATGATAACGGCTTTAGATTGAGATTAATAGCCAAGTGCTGTGCTTTAAAGTCGGAGAAAGGCTGATGAAAGATCTAATTAAAAATTCATTGGGAAGAAACCCAAGGTAGACAAGCAGTCAAAAATGCTCTTTAGTTTTCTTTAGAGGAACTCAAATTATTAAATCCTACTTTATTTGAGTGCACTAAGTTCATACATCATAGAGATGCAATCTGATGCCTGCAAAGGATTAGCTTAGAACACTTGAAAATAAATCGGAAGTCTATATATAAGGCAACTGGATATAATTAAAGTAATTAGATTGATGTCATAATCAATTTTATGAACTTTTAGCCCAAAAGATAATTCAATGAAATCAAGCTCGAAGCTGGTATTTGAATACGTATATATATATATATATATATACATATACATAGGAGCAAATAAAAATAATAATAAACTATTTCCGTACACCGTCTGTACACGGTATGGGGTATATTAAGTTTGTGTGAACGTATGTAACAGACAGAAGGGGTTAAAATAGAGTCAGCTTTTATTATGCGGCCTATTTTCTGAATCGATCTAAACCTGTGTGGCCGTCTGTCTCTCCATCCGACGTTTTCCCATGTGTATTTGTGTTTAAAGCTACAAGTCGCAATTTTTGAGATATTTTGATGAAATTTGGAACAACTTGACTTGCTTTAAACCAAGGGCGCACTTTTCCGACCACTCCCCATATAACGATCAATTTTGAAAAGTCGTTATGAGCAAAAACAATTGATATTTTCAAAAGTTCTCGACAAAAGTGGCTAAATGATAATATTTGGCATTTTAAATTCGCTGGCTGGTGCCATTTCTTCAACCCGCTCTTATATAACCGTTCTTACGAAAAATGAGTCTGTAAGTAGTAAAAGGGCATAATTTTTAATATTTCTTGGGAAAATTTACTTCACAATAGTAAATTGACATAGAAATCAACCATACCGAATTTGGACCGCATAGGTCCATACCTATGGATACCAAGCCATAGAAGGATTCCTCCTATGTTCGGACTTTTATGAAACGAACCGGGACGAGTAAGGCAACTCATTACAGAGTGTTCAAGTATTTAGTAACCCTCGACTTTATGGTGGAAGAACTAACGCCAAAGTCGATCAAGTTGTAGTTCTCATTATATTGTTTCTTCTGCTTTAATTTATATTAACTATTCGAAAATGCCTAGACATTCGCTGTAGAAGAAACGTGCCTGTGCTAGCTTTTGGTAAAGCCCAACATGGTCAGACATAACACGGACATACGGGCGGACAAACATTCATTATTTCAGAAAGGGATTGTAAATCTTCCGATATAATAAGAGACAGACTTAGCTCAAATTTTTCTAGGTATTACATATATCCACACAAACTTGATGTACCCGATACCACAACTGACTCGGGGCATAAAAAATAAGAATTTTATTATGAATATGGTTTAAGTTCGAATTTACGTTTAGTTTGTGTTATTCAACGTAAATGAAACCATGAGCTACGCTCTTGAATATGTTCATTTTTGGCGATATCAACAGTGGAACTTCTAACCTTTTGCAAGATACTAATATATTTGGTCAGCTTTCTGAAATGTTCATGTCTTGCTTGCAGGGTATGGGGTGTTATTTGCATTCCGTGCTTTTGCATCTGAACAGGATAATATTTATTTTTTTTATGCAAACTGAATATTGATTTATTTTATTACTTGCTTTAAGTGACCCTCATATTATAATTTATAAGTAATTTATAAGTAGAGAATGCAATGATAATCTAAACAAATTTCAGTAATTGCTTTTAATTAACTTAGCACCATTTGGAGTGTGCTTTAATTAAGAGCAACCGCTAACATGTTCAATTTATGACCTTGACCACAGACTTCCTGATGGAAAATGATGGTTTTGTTTTGTAAATTGTCTCGCCTCCATGTAATAAAAAAAGAAAAGAAAAAAAAACAAATAAATAACACAACAAAAAACGGAATATAAACCACAGGAAGAGAGGGTTAAAAATAACAGCTGTAATTATCATTACAGGTTACGTAAAATATAGTCGGTTGTGTTGGTTTTATTAAAACAAATGAACATGACATGACAAAATGCTAAGAAAAAAACTAAAACTAAATGTTTCTTTGCTTGAACAATGCTTATTGGAATAACTTGAAAAGGCAGCTGCTACTAGTTTCAATAATAAATTCAAAAGAGAGGATTCGGAAAAAAATCTCCACTGAGATACCTGATAATAAAAAGCAATCAAAAATGCAACCGTAGGGTGAGTAAGGGTTGTTCATGATTTAGGTGAATAATTCAAATATATCCTCGCATGACACTTTCGTGCGCGTCTCAGTGGATTAATTGATATTGTTTTTAAAGAGAAAAATCTCAGAGCGTTTGAAAACACTTTGACCTATAACTGTTATATGAAGAGGTGAAGGTACAATATCTCTGCCCTCCCAGCAGTATGTTTCAACAAAAAAAATCTGGAATGAATTTGAGCACGTTTGCTCATGCGTCCGTCCGTCGGTCTTTTCAGCCAATGTTGATTCGTCGCGAAAATTGAGAGGTACGTAGAACAATTCTTCGATTTTTTTTTTTTTGTTAAACAATCAGAGGAGGATTGGTCTCCTATTTGTGTAACACAGTGCCTGTTATAAAGAAGAGAGGACAGAGAAAGAAATAAGGAGATGTGTGCCCAATCGATAAGTAGTATGCCTTTGCCCACTGAGCGCTCACAATAGCTACAACCAAAAAAACTCTACCGCACTTGAGATTTGAACGCGAACACTGGATTGGTAGTCATAGTTTCTACTCGGCTACTCAAGCAGATAAGTACGTAATTGGGTTTTAAAATTCTCAAAAGAGAAAGTGGTGAGATATGGATGCTTCACTTGCCAAGTTGCACTTGCAGTTTTTTATCAATTTTTATACCAATTTTGTGATTGATTGTATATATCGATATATATATTTTCAGACTTGACTTTTAGATGTTCCTTAAACACTTTTCATATTCTTTTAAATACAAATGCAAACAAATATTACGAGAACATCACTGATCTAATTTTCAGATCCTTTTTAACTCTAAACTAAAGGGCGAAAAGTAGGCTCAATATGAAAACTAACCCGGTTTAGCGTTAGAAGCAGTCCTGAGAAAGTAATCATGATATTAACAGACCCATAAACAAATACCTTCTGCGTTAATCGCAGAACACATATTACATATAAGAACTTACGATTCGCTAAGACAAAATGAAAACTGATCTTGTTACAGTGTGTTTTATGCTATCATGAAAACGGAACCAATCGTATCGTAATAATACTGGGCAGGCCTGTTCCGCTCTTTCTTCTATGCTTCCTTAAGAGAACTTAAGTTAGCCAGCTTTTTTGATTTTCCTATTCCTCGCGAAATAGACAGGTAGAAAAGACCCATTATGGTAATCGAAAAGAAAGGTAGAGTGACCGATAGACAGATCTTGACTTGAGAATAATATGAGGGGCATAATTTTTCCAATTAGTTTTATCTCGTATTGGGAATGTCATCGAATTGCACCGTTATGTATTTAAGGTAAATAATAATTTAATATGTATGTATAATTTTATGTATATGTATGCGTATAAATGCAGATCTACTAATTGTAACGCATTGTGCTAGCCCTGGCGACAATTTTTAGTGACCATCTAGTTCTTCTTGAATTTAGATAACATCCACCCACTCCAGCCTTTTTTTTTTTTAGACTTATACGATTGTCATCTACTCTTACTTTGCTTTTTTCTACATTCATAAGATGGGCATAGTAGTTGAAGATGATTTGGATAGAATGAGTTCGAGGATATTGGCACATTTTCAAAAATCAATTTTATACCACTCAAATCAATAGAAGTTAGCTTGAGACGTAATTGCTCCTTGTTGCCTTTTTCTATATAAATTTCAATGCTGCTGTCAGTCAGCCTGTAAAGCAAAAATTGTTCTTTTTGATGGCATTTTGCATTATGTTTCAACGCCGAGTTAATCTGGTTTTGGTTCGCAATGCTTGAGTACCGTTTGTTAACGTATTTATTATAAGCCGCACATATAAAGTTTTATTTGATTGTTTGTCGCCATCGACTCGTTCGTTACGTGACATGTTAAGAAAGAGACTTGAAAAATCCGATATTCTGCGTAATTTTATACAATTGTTCGCGTTACTAATTTTACATAATTGATTTGATTTTTCTTATCAAGTACTAAACAAGTAACCATTGATTATTCCTCACAAAAATTCGGCTGCTCCTACATGCAGTTAAATTCTCTCCTACTAATGAGATTCAAAGAGAATGAACGAATTCAAAAATGTCATTTAAAGAACTTAGAAAATCGTCTTCAATTGAAGATAGCGAATAACAATGGAGTTTGCACTCTTTACTGTAGTTGCTGAAAAAGGCTAAAATAGAACGATGGGGTATAGCTATCAAATGAAATCTTTTTGTTTGCAATTGCTAAGAAGAAGCTTTAGAGATTCTACAAAGTCTATAGATTGCAGATCACTATGAAGTATTGAATCGATTCGAACGTGTTCATCTGTTTGTCTACAAAAAATTAAGAGATCAGGTGCGAATTTGGCAAAAACATTGAAAGTTCTTGCACGCAAGATGGTATTGAAAATGGGTCGAATTAGTCCAAGAATTTGTCTAGACTACAACGTGAAGTGAGACTAATCCGTTTTTCCCAAAACCAAAATGCTTTGATTTTTGACTCATTACTCGTAAACTACAGCGTATAAAAGAATAGATATTTTCATGTATAGTCCATGAGTGATCTTCTACTAAAGTGGAAGGAAGGTTTAGAGGCCTTAAAAAGTAAACATAATTTTGATACCGAAATTTTGCACGTTTAGTCATATCCATTTGTCCATCTTGCCATGTATGTAAACGATGCCGTAAGCATTCTCGCTGCTGCCAAATATCGGCTGCAAATTTGACTTTGGTAATTGTTGCATGCGCGCTGCTATTGAGAATGAACCAAATCGGTCAACGGACATGCCTACAGTGTAAAGTGAGCATCTATGCTTTCACAGCTACCATAACAAACCTTAATAAAGATGAAAAAAGAACTCTTTTGGTACTCGTTGCAAATGGCGTTACGAATAATTACTTCTCCAACTAGCACAAGTAACGAGCTGCATTTTTGTTCATTTGCTTTTCTTTCATTTTTAGAAAGTTATTTTTGAGGAAAATTTTATCGAATCTAGCGTTAAACATATCTCGCGTACGTGTTTCTAGAGTAAGTGCCTAGTGTTTTTTGTTCTTTTGCTTATATTTTATACCAACTTGATAGGATGTGTTTGCTTTCTTTTCGTTTCTAGGAAACACTTGGAATTAATTTTAATAAAATCCTTATGAAATTATTTTTTTATCCATGTGCAGTCGTGCGTTCTTTAATTTTTGTATTATTTGTTATTTCATTAAGTTTACAAAGGCACTCAAAGCTAGTGATTGATTGTTGTTTTAATATAGAGAGAAAAGCCACACAGTGGGATTAAATTTGGAGGAAACAACCGAAAAATAAGTTTAGGAAACGCTATTTGAAACCTGTAACAAAGAAGCAAATAAATTCTTTGTTAAATTCTTGGGTACTATGCGCACTTTCTACAAAGCTTTGGATTTTTTTATAAAAATTGTGATCGTTTCGTTGTGATTTTTCGCTCAGAGGTACGATCCAGCATCTACAAACACTTAATGACAAAGCATAATAGTAGCCGCTGAATGAGATCTCTAAGATCGCAAAATCTATCAAGTACACGTCAAGTCCATCTCGCTTTATTTTTGTTGCCCTCTCTTGTTAAACACTCAAAGAACACGTGACCGTACGTTTCTAACATGGGAGATCAACCAAAAAAGCCTTACAGCTTAGCTTAGCTCAATTGTTGGTCAATTGTTATTGGGGCGAGTAGTAAAATGTAGCGACGGTCACGTGTTGAACTGTCAGTGCAGTTTGGCCAATGCGTTTTTTCTAAAGGTTGTAATAATACCTATCGAATGGCCACAAACTCTCACTATATCTTTCTCTTAACACACCTCTTCCTGAACATCCCCTTGTTACATATACAGGGGACCATCCCTTAAGTAGTGCTTGATGCTATCTAAAATAACAAAGAATGGGCGTCAACAACGAAAGAAAAAAAGCAAAATTAGACTATAAACGCTTTTTGTGGATAGAAAGGATGGCATAGAGAAATATGTATCTACTTCTTCGAGAAAGTTTCCGAGGGTATTTCCTATATAATACTTCTTGAGTATTTAACATTTTTGTGCGAAATGAGAGCATTTAGGAGTTAATATCGTGCTGTAATTAAGCATTTGAACACTGTCTAGGCTCTCAAAAATCATAATAGCACTGCGAAATTTTAAATAATCCAGAAAGTCGATTTTCATCAGAAAGTCTTTCTTCCACTTGTTTAAGATGAATTTAGAAAGGCTGTCCTATTGTTAGGGAACACAGTAGGGAAAAGTTATATTATTCTTCAGTAATAATAAGCGATGTTTAGGAATTAAGAGTCTTTTAAAAAACTTTTACTGGGTAGATATATTCGTTTGACTTTACACAAAGGCAGATATACACTCTAAGTCAGCTTAAACTACGAATTCGGCTTTTAACGAAAACCTGTGTGTCCAAGATCCCTGAATATTAAAATGTAAACAATATTTTCGTACAAAAGGAATAATAAAAAGTTTCTTTATGCCAGCTTATGATACTCGAATGCAAACTATATTTTCGGACGACATAAATAGTAGAAAATTTCTTTACGACGACGTACGTAACGGATAGCGTATATACACAATTAGTCAAGGCTTTTAAAAAGTTTTTATCGGCAGAAATTCGCTACATTGCTTCTAATTTTTTTTTCAAAATCCACTTGTGCCCGCATTGTTTTTGTTCCCCTAACCTAACCTCACTTTTGGTGTAAAACGATATTCTCTTAGTTTTCGTACCAGAGCTTATACAAGACTATTTCACAAAGAATCTGCTTTTTATAACGTAATCTAACCTTGAGCGATGGTTTGTGCAATTTTTTTTAATGAGTTGAAAATATAAACCGACGTAAAATTGTAGGTAATTTTGCCTTTTGTTAACCACTGCACTCCAATTTAAATAAAACTGCATTATTATCATCATGTTGATGCTCTTTTCCTTTCAAACAAAAACAAAACAAATATGTAACAAATCAGTATAAAGGAAATAACAATGACTAACAACGACGTGTTCTACCAAAAAAAAAAAAAAAAAAAAAAAAAGGAAAAAAGAAAATAAGAAAAAATAAAAATCTACAGAAGCTACTAAAAATATTTCAGTCCAATTTTTCCCTACTCTATGTGTGAGCAAATGCTCTTAGTTTCTTGAATGGCAATTTGTATTGATGACTACTACTACTATACTATAGTCTACTACTCAATAGTAAATGCTGTTGTTAGTATTGCTTGATGCTGGTGCTGCTGTTGTTGCTGCTACTGATGGTAAGGCTAGATGTTGCGACATTGATAATGTCGATGATTGGGAAAAGAGATAACTGGGTAAACACAATAAACGCACAACAGTCATTTTTGGGTTGTTTGCGTATCATGCAAAGAACTTGTGCTCTGGTTACATAGATACAAAGAATGTTATACAGAAAACAAAGTGCGTATGCATTTGTCAAGAGAATTGTCAATGTTGGTTACTTTGTAAATATCTACCGGCACAAACTCATATGGCTATATATGTATGTATATATGTATGTATATATGTATGTAATGCACTTGTATGAAATATAGGCATTTGACATATTATCGAAGTACGTGAGCGTTCGTACTTGTAACTTGTAAAGAAATAGCGTACATTTGCTTCAATGAATATATAGCTAAGTGTCTTGTTGAGTTATCAAAGTTTGTATATCAGCGCAAGTTTACCACCACTACGATAAAAGGCAATATATACACGTAAGTAAATATGTACTAGAGAAAACTTTTATAACCAATTTTCGTTATTGAACAAAAAAAAAGAAGCGTTTGTCACCAGCCCTGCTAGGATGGGCAAAGAACCGCTTGGCTTAAAAGAGAGAGAAAGAGGGAGAGGGAGATCGAGAGAGCGGTGGTTGGTTGCAATCTTATTAGAGAAAAAACAAAATTTTTTTTATTTCATTATTTACTCTTCATCTACGCATTCCATCCTCTAAACATGGGCGTCTGTTTCGTTTTATTTTTTATTATTATTTTTTTTTTTTTCGTAAACTTTGTCTTCTCCTATTCATACAGCTGCATGGGACTACATATGCACAAGGTTGGTGTTTTTTTAAAAACCCGCATCTCGATTTCTGGTTTTTTTTCGCCTGACATCAAGCAATACTTACACGCACACGCAGATGCACACGCATACGCATTTACAGCAACAACAAGCAAACAAACAAACATATGAGCACATATCTCATATAAATTTGTAAAAATTTTTTTCAAATATCCTTAGGCTTCATTTGTCTGCTTTTGAAAATTGTCCTTTTGTGTCACTTTTTGGTGAATTCGCTTATATGGCATTTCGTCTTTTTTTTTTAAATAATTTTTGTTTGTTTTGCTATTCTCCTCTTTCTCTATCTAATATGCTCAATTTCATACACTGAGTGACAGGCTTTGCTTTAGTCACTTAAATCTGGTCTGGTTCGGTCTGCCTTAGCTTGGCTTGGTTTGGTTTAGACATTTTTTTTTTTGTGTTTGTTTTCGGTCTGACCTGACGTCTGCTTTTACATTCTGTTCATCATTTGAGATTCTGTGCCATTTAATTTCATTGCTTTATGACAAAAATCAATGGGAAAAAAGCTTCAAAACGAGAACAATAAAAAACTGAAATGATATAAATGGAACTCACTTGAAGATTATATATACGAGGAAAAAAGAAGAACGAAAACAGATGAAAAAGTACTTTTTTAAAACTAATGAAAAATCCTGACATAAGTAGGATTTAGTTATCTAAAGGAACCGAAAAGATCAAAATTGCACAAAAACAAAAAAAAAAAAAAAAAACACTGCAGTAAGTGAAAAAGATATGAAAATGAAATATATGTCGTCTGATGTTTTCAAGAGACATCATCATGAAGGGGAAATGCGTGATAACTAAACTTTGTTCTTTTCACGCTCAATAATAGAATTTTTTTTTTTCTTTGCCGTCGAGTAATTATTAGCTTTTTGAAAGTTTTTGCCTTAATTCCTTCTTCTTCTAATTAAAAGGAAGATGTACGATTTCTTCAATAATGCTTAGAAATGCCAAGTGGCGGCGCCGTAAACTGTATGTCAGGAGTTCAATCAAACTTCCATCGTTTACTATCGAAAATTAGGAATTTATTGTGAACCAAGCGTGCATCACGTTTTATTGAAAGTAGTGTTCATCACTAAAGAGTAGTTTTTCTCATGTTTAAGGCGGCATTCGTATACCACGTCGGAAGAATTCTTCATGTGTTGGGGCTATCGACAGATCGACTCAATTCATCTATCTCCATATCATATAAAGCGCTGCTCAAGTAGACCATGTGAAATCGAACGGAGCAAGTGCTAAACGGAAGGTGCAAGGTCTGGTGAATACGGTGCGTGAAGTAGGACTTCTCATTCAAATCACGTTTAAAAATTATGTGATGCTGACGCGGGGGGTCACCAATACTTCAACGTTATGTTGTTACCAGATGACGAATCGTACAATATTACCTTTTACATCTGGCAATTGCAACAAAACCTTTTAATGGGGACCATCTATTCTCCAACGATGAAAGCTCATTTATACTCGTATTATAAGTCCATTAAAATTTATTTAGATAACTGTTGGATAGGACATTGCTCCTGGTTTGCCCGTTTAAAAAATTCCACAATTAGTCCGTAGGCGTGTGTCCCGCTCCCAGAACGTCGCTATTGCTGCCTATCTATCTCGATTGAGGTTCTACAAGACCAAAATACAATAACTCGAAAACATAGGAACCATAAGGCCATCAAGTCAAACAGCGTTGACATGTCATGAATTTTTCCCAAGTCGACTATAAAGCAATATTATGGG